>CAJINU010000028.1:0-114065 GCA_905178165.1 Amoebophrya sp. A25 | reverse complement strand
TTCGGGATCTTAGCCCTTGACTTCAAACGCACGAGGCCCAATCCTCAAACGATGGCAAAACGTGGAAAATTTTCGAAATTTGAGAACGCATATCGCTTACATCTTTGCCGTGCTTAGTTTCTTATTTTGGGGAGGTGGGGCATCCTAGTGGGAGGGATGTTATCGGACGCTCCAAGCTAGTACCAGTAACAGTTGTCCAAATCGTGAAGCCAAGCTTTATTTCACTACGCACAGTCTCTTGCTTTAATATGCACACCAGGTAACACCCGAACCAGTGAAATACGAAGTCGAGCTAGCGAAATGGGTGCGAAACAGCGATATGTTCGGTAGAGGCGACTTCTCTCAGGCATTTCCTGGTGGCTATGTCAATATCCTCCTGTATTTCCTAGGAGACGACACATTGCGGCAGATGTACGAAGCAAAAGAGTTGCAAAACGCCGAATTATTCCGGGATTGGGATTATTGGTTTCTGACGAAAAATAGCAACACAGAACAAATCGCCCAGTTTAGATTCCTTCCTTATGACTCGGATTATTTTGGAAGGAGTAGTTTCAGTTTCTTGTTTGAAATCCGATAAGTACAGGGTGAAAGTTGTTCTTCTTCTCGTTCAACGAATTTGTTCATCGACCTTGTACAACTAGCTCAAGTACTTGAATACCACCTCAACCACAAACTGGCATTATATCATCGTCCGCTGCTGCTCTAACTTTGCCAATTCCTAGCTGCTGTGTGGTCTGCTCCACAGGATAGCTTACTCTACTTCTTCAGGGAAGTCATGGAGCGACCGAGCAACTGGGGAGACAACGGCCCTGGCGCAGCTTGGCTGCCTGGAATGGAAGTGGATATTCGAGAGGTAATACTACTTTTGGTCGCATTATGCGACAAGAATGCGCATGAGGATGACATATTAGACTGACTAGTTGTAGTACATGGATGTACATGAACAACTTCCAACTCCAAGACATCAGTGGTCTTGTCCTTCTACTCCTACTTCTCTTCAACTTCTCTTTTCAATGTAAAAATTGATCTAAATGGAAGTTGACTTTGACATCACGACCTGCTCTACGACAACACAGGTCTGCACATCAGCAATGAAGGATATGGCGGTCTCATTTTCGCGCTTCTGCACCTGTCCGAATGGGCATCCATATTACATTGGTACTACAACTAGTACTTCTAGCTACTAGAAGTAAATTGTTCATCTCGGAACAACAAACGTCTGATTTCGAATTTTTCTTGCCCTTGATCTTGATCCTAATTTATCAAATCTTCCCTGACATTACTGTGTTGACATCAACTTCACAAGCCTAAAAAAATCTTCGTCCACCAATTATTCATCAACAGCCGATTGCGGTCAGGCCTTTACGACAGCGAAGTGTCCAGAGTGTGGTGCTGAGATTGGCGGTGGTGGTCACCAACTGAAGTCCGACAACAAGCGAATGACCAACGACGACCAGTCTCCTCCAGGTTACACCCATGTCGTTGATTACCAAGACCTCGACCCACAGAAAAAACCAAAACCAGTAACAAAAGACAAATACGCGGCAAGGCGTAGTCTCGCTGCACCTTCGTACGTCTGCGTCTCGAGACTGCTGCTGCATTGTAATTTTATTTCAGGAATGATAGTTTTGGTTTTCAAGGGAAATCTTAGGCAGCTCGCCGAATAGATTCAATTCATCAGTTTCGGTTTTCAAGAATGATAGTGACATTAAGAACAAGTCTAACATCAACTAGGCTTTCTTGTTGGCGTAGGTATCTAGAAGTGGCCTGTCATCATCATCATGATGGACAAAGGGAAAGGTTGAATTTACTAGGTCAAAATATATTTTGATTTTCTTTGACCTAAAATTTCTTCAGCTGCAATGTGGTGTGGGCTTGTGATGCGAACGAATGAAGTGCTACAGGGTAAGCCGCCAACCGGCGACAATGCCCAGAAAGCGGACAAAGCATGGCCATCACTGGCAAAACCAGAGCTATGGACATAATCTTGGTTGCTTGTTTCATCCTCTTCACGTCCTCGCTGACTCGTCGTGGTGTGACTTCTTGAGATGTAGATTCCATTTAATTAAATATCCTGCAAGTGATAAAGATAATAACAATGCTGCATCAGCTTCAGCCAGTACAACTAGTCGATCATCAAGATTATCTCCATCTTTTGTCAGCACCACCTCCATCTTTTTCTTCTAAGAAAGAACTGTTACCGCAAAGTGGCAAACAAGGACTACGTGAACATGGACAAGGTGAACAACGAGATGCACTGGACACGGTGGCAGTTGATGGTCGACTGGAAATGCTTGGCTGAATTTTTGTTATGCAAGGAGTTGTCTGAAGATTAACTTGAGTTGTACAAGAACTAACATACATCAATTATTTGAATTATCACTTGTTCTTCAGAGATGAACATGAAATAACAGAAATTGCAAGTGCACCTGTAGTACGTCTACAACCTGCTCATCATCATCGTCTAAACATCTCCAGCAACGTTGAGGACGTGAGCAAGTTTCTGCATATCTTGATAGATCGAATGCAAAGACGGCCAGAAGACCCTAACATGCAGAGTATCGACGAAGATGATCAGAAGAGGATGAAAATCACTGAAGCTCGCCGTATCGAGAAGGCGAACAAATGGGACATGCCTTATGCAAGAGACAAGAGGAAAGCATGGGAAGAGGTAACAAGCACTATGTACTTATACGGACGAGTAGATGATGAACTCTCTCCTCAAGAACGAACACTAAAAAGACAGCTCTTCTGTTCTCCGTTCAACTACGTACATATCACAGAATATCACAGAAGTCTCGTCCGTTCATCATTTCTACCACTACATCAACCTCAACACCAGCTCTTCGTGAACGCGTATCTGGAGGAGCTGATTCCGAGCACTGGATTAAGGCGTAACGAGCTCGCGGACGCCAACGAAAGATGGCAGAACGTAGAGGGTCCCTTCTTGGCAGAGTTGAAGGAGAACTATTTGATTAGCTCTATAGCAGCAGACAAGCGCTCACAGGAAGAGACACTTCTCTGGTCTTATCGTGGTGAAGCGACTCTCGACTTGCTGCAACAGCGGACGACTCTGCGATATCCCATATTGCAGCACCTGTTCAAGATCCATCGACAGTTTAGATGTACTTACTAGGACCCATAAACGCAAATTCTTGGTTTTGCTGTTGCTTGGTAGATCACGTGGTTGCTCTGACATCGTCCTACAGCTGGCACTTTCTCAGTCGAATGTCTAACATGGAGACTCGAGATCAAAAAAAATCTTCCACGACATACAAATATCAGGTATTCAGCACCTAGCCGACGTCCTAGTGTTTCAGCGCTTTTTGACGACTTTCTACTCGCATAGGAAAACAAGAGAAGAGGCACAGCAAATGACGGTGGCGCATATGCTAGAAGAAGTTCAAAGCGCAGAAACGCCAGACGTCTTCGAAAATGTCTCCAAAGCATTCGATGGCTTTGCTGCAGGTAGATTGATGGAATGGCTTTTAGTCTTGAAGTAGTAGTAGATTTTAATTCGCTTTGTTGATTTGGATTTCAATTTAAATCTCTCTTTGTTCTTTCATCCCACGATTGTTTCTTGTGCATCGAAAAAAGCTCTTTTCCTCCAAACAACACTTGTAGCTTGGAACGAAGGCTTTGGCAGCGGGTGGGTCGAACGATGGGAGTGCCAAGACATACCGAACGAGTACAAAAACCTCAAAATGAACGAAGACACGAAGCTAGTTTTCTGCCTGGCTGATACTCAGAACGAAGGTATTAACGCATTTTGTTCTTTTGATCACAGTGATAACTCTTTTAGTGCAGTGTCGGGAACAAGATCGACCTCATGATGATCATTAAATATTTCTAGTACTGCTGGTGCTGCAGCCTTGTTCCGCATATAAGTACAACAAACATCATGATCTTTTAAGAGCCGCAAGATTTCGAATTGGCAGCACAATCCACGCTGTTCTAAGCTCCAAGGTATCTGTCCTCTTGCTTTGGTGCAGACAATGTGTGAAGCACACAACGGTTTCTTGGAGCTTGTCAGGGAACGGGAAAAACATCTAGTGAGGCAAAATTACAAGACGAATAGGAGAAGGGAGACCCAGCGCGATGATGGAACAAAGGGGGATGGTAGTTACTTACAGTATGATGTGGTTTCTTGCTCTTGGCCTCCTAGGTGGAAAAAGTATTTTGTTCGTCTAGCATCCTTCCATCGACGAAGTCATGTTTGTCATGTCGAAATCTAATCCACCAAGTATAACAGGCTTTCTCTAGTACCAGTAGTACATCCGTATTTCCACTCACCATTCCGCAACATCATTACGCCTCCAGTTGTTATGGGCGTCGATGCTGCTGAGGAAGACGCATTAGATGAGGAGGAGAATATCAATGCTCTCATTGCCGAAATCGATGCTAAGATGATTTCGACACGTGACTTAGTGAATCGCTTCGATTGCCTTAGCTTCAGCCTGGAAGACCTCATGGTCTGGGTCAAAGACAGAGCAACAAAGTTCACTGAAGGAGGTATTGAAGTTTTTGTGTGATGTTTTTTTTCGCATACATGGGTTATTGGATTTTTCACTCCCACGCCATTACAATTTTGTGTTTTGAATTCAATAAGAATTGAATAAAATCAGAAATTTTCATTCCAGTAAGGCGAAATCCAATTTCGTTTGAAAATTTAAACAGATTTTTATTTTGATGCCAATGGCGTTGCCTGATTTGAATTTGAATAGAAACCGAATAAAATCAGAAATTTTCATCATAAATTTGATTTCGACTGAATTTTTTAAATTGATTGTCATTCTGACGACAGTCGTATTTTTCGGTTTGAATTTGCATGAAATGTGAATAAAATCATAATTTTTCGTTTCGATGCAAGTTGTGAAATAGAATTTCAGGAAGAAAAAAAAGTCTAACTAATTTGTATATTCTTTCAGATTTGTGGAAAAACGTGACATAATCCCAAAAATATCACTCATATCAAAAATTACTCCAGGTCGTATCGATTTCGACTTCGAACGCATAGAAAGCTATCTCGTAGACAAATTCCAGAGCAAGCGAATGTTGCAACTGGAATTGAAAGTCGTGCGATTTACCTTCCAGGATATGGGCAGTCTGGGAAATTTGTCTGCATTGAAGAGCAAACTTACTTTATGATTGGAAAATGAAAAATATTCTATTATGAGTCAATCAGGGGATAATGAGCATTGCACCGCCATTTTTTCTAATGGTGCTACCTTTCTTTCCCATTTCCACTTCTAACTCCTGCCCTCGGAGCAGGTGGCGCGACCGGTGCACTGCAGGGTAAGCCTTTATCGCAGGAGGACCAGACGCTGTTGCGAGACCACTTCGCGAACAATCGAAGTCTAGCGGAGCTCTTCCAACGGCACCTAGACCTCGTTGCTGGCTTCATATTGAAGATCTTTGACGCTACTGGGAGTACAACTGCAGTCGCTACTGCCACTCTGGATGCTCGTACTAGTGAGCAACAAGAGTCTGAAGGAGGTGGTGCGACGTCTCTCCCACAAATGGGATTCCTAGACTACTGCACTAAGACGATGCTGCAGACAGACGAGCAAGTGCAGGCAACCTGTGGAGCTAGTGTGATGCCGGTGGTGCGTCGCATGAAAATCAGACATGTCGTGGATGTACTGGAACTTCTCGACAATTTGTCGTCTGACGTCTTCGACGCCGTCCCTGTCCAGTTTCGGAGCGATTTGCCGAAGGACAACGCCACACTCTCAGCTGCGTTAGCAGAGGGCAAAGCACGCATGGATTTGGACGTGCTGTTGCCGAATCTGAAGCACTACATCTTGATGAACCTGACTGAGAGCACGAAGCCAGACAACAACCTGAAGGAGTGGCTAGGCTTCGTGGACACAGGGGACACGACGTTAGCCGAATGTCCCTGGTTCGAGCATCACTTTCCCGATGAGCTAGAGCACCGCTACGTGTGCGCACTCTACAACTTCTTGTCCTCTACTAGCAACGAAGAGGAAGACGATGAAGACGAGGTTAGCCGCGCTAGTGAACAAGGCGATGCGCCACCTGCGACAGGACAAGGACAAGGAAACGAAGCAGCTGCACATCTTCAAATAGATTCATCTAGTACGGCGATGGACGTCGATCAGGAGGGAGCAGGTCCCGGACGACCGGGCGAAAGACTGCTTCCTTAAGATCGTCGAAGAAAATCCACGTCTACGTCGAGAATCATGAAAATCAACATGGGGAGGACGTCGTCGAATTACAACGAAAGTCTTCAAACGGATTTTTTATGGATCTCTTTTTGATACAGCTAGCAGCGACTAGGAGAGAGGACGAGGCCAATTTGCTTGGCAAATAGAACAAAATCATTACCTCCAAAATTACTACTTATTCCAGATTATGTTAAGCTTAGTAGACACGACGAATCTTTTGTTGTAGACCACAAAAGTTTTTCCTTTCTTCTAAAGGTGTTTTCTCTCCTCACAAATAAAACACTATCAAGCGCTTATTTTTATTTGATTTTCACGCACTTGCTTAGATGATATCAACAACGATGTCAATCCACTCTGAAGATATTAGATCAGCGAGCTGTTCATGCTCTCTTTCTAAAGTTCTGACAATCAAATCTGTTTAACGAAAGCAAAATAGACATAAAAGAAGTATTTATCAGTGAACTTCTTCTAATATTTTTGAATAGTGAGAAACACTAGAAAAATAGCGAAAATGAGTAAGATAAAGCTCGTAAAACAACAGGGCCAAATATAAGACCAAGACAAGCCAAAGCCGAGGCGACGGGGTAAGTAAAAAAGGTGCAGCTTTGGGTACGGAGTAAAAGCATGCGTCGTGGTGATTTCTACGCGCTTTCCTTCAAATACGCCTTTATCAAATAGGACGTGAAATGGCACTAGTAATAAGGCACTAGTACGCCAAAGATATCATAAACTTATACTTAACTACATCCCCTGAGGACATTCATTCATATTTTTTGAACCGATCCTGATGAAATCATCTCCTCTTCTTCTGCAGCACTCGTCGACGAGTCGTTTAGTTTATTGATGGAGTTTCTGAACAAAGCGTCAGGGTTTTGGCTTATATGGATCGCATGTTACCCATTTTTCTCTCATTTGAAGATTGATCGGTGTCGTGTATGTATATGTTGAAGTAGAAGTTTTATGATATTAGGTCGTTTTCTTTTTCTTATCCTTATCCCCTTTCGGTATTCGGTGTTTTCCCAATGAAAAATGTGCAGTGTAGTTTGTTTTCTTCATCTTCAATGTAACACCACGATCATATTTTCAATGTTTTTTGCTCTGCTTTGAGTACGAGCATCAAATCGTTGTTCTATTTTTTACACTTATAAATATCATCTTTTTTAGCAATTACAATGTTTCATCATTCTCATAAGAAATCTAGTGTATTCTAGCTTTGTAGTCAAATCTTGATCGCGAAAGAAGTGCACTGCACCAGAGGTGGTGACCACTCATCGTCATGTCATGAAAATGCCTCTCGAAGATTTGAGGCATTTCATTTCCACCCACACTTCCCACATATAGTCCGTCGTCCTCGTGAAGATGAGAACTTATTATTTGTCAACTATTAAAGCAAGTTCGGCCAGGGCCATTCCATTTCCATGACTTTTACTCCACGAAAAAGAAGAGGCGCAAGGGAACATCATGACAACACGTGCATTGTGCGAGGAATAGACATGAAGATAGAGGTGGAGCAGCAGCTAGAGGGAATAAAAACGGAGGACTTGGTTATGTAGAAGAAGAGGGTTCGAGAAAGAGACTTTGAGAGCAAATTAGATGAGCGAGAGCTCATGCGGGAAATGCGGCTATATTGAAAATCCACAAACGAGTGTGCGTGCACTTAGAAGCCACTAATAATTCTCCTCAATCTCGTGTCTTGGCGCGTGGCTGCGGTGTGCAATGTACTCCACCTGCCGCCAGTTTGCGCACTGGATAACACTGAGGCCACTCTTCTAACAGCCCCAGGACACAAAAAAAAAACGGTGGGAACCCCCTGAATCTGAATCTGATGGCGCACGTTCACGAGCCTCCCTTCCTTCTTTTCCTTCATACCTGAAGAATTACAAATGGTGCAGGTGGATTTAGTTTTCATCATTCGACTTGTTGACATCAGTAGAAGTGTCCAACGTAAAATGGATGCGGCCACCACTTCGTGGTGGTCGCGAGACGCCGTGGCGATGAAGATGAAGATGCGGCGGCTTCACCTTCTGTTTCTCGTCTTCTTAGGGTTGTTTTCATCGACCCCAGTAGGAGTCTTGGGAGTGAAGAATCTCTTCGTCAAGAGAAGCGGTGAAACTACCTCTTCATCTACTCATCGTAGAACTTCAAGAAGAGCAACTGCAGCAAGAGCAACCTCCAAGGAGAACAAGATTTTCGAAGACACTGTGATTCCGTTTTTCGAAGGTCAGAATTTGCGCAGTTTCATCGGCTTGACGCATCGCGAACCCCAAGAGTGCACTTGCGCTTGTTGCATCCTCAACCGCGAAGGAGCGAATGCGGCATCCAACTCTGCGAGTCACAATAAACAGCTGTGCCAGCCGCTCTTCTTCGGGCAGACGACCGCTACGCACTCTTATGAACCAAGATGCAATTGGATCATTCAGGATCTCAACGAGTAATACTTCGCTGATGAAGGCACTTCATTTCACTACGCGAAGTAGCCGGTTCTTGGACCAAGGATCTCTATCATCACGTCCTCCAGGTCCATTTGATGGCACATCCAGCCTATACGCTCACCCTGTCATAAGTGAGCATTCTCCTATCCTATCCTATTCTAACCCCCTGCCCTAGATTGTGAAGCCCTCGCCGCCGGCGTCCCCGGCTCAGAGCAGTGTAGAATTGGTGACGGTGCGGTTTTCTTTGCCAAGGACCAACTGGTGGACAAAGTTCATTTCTGTGCTAACAACTGCGAACCAGCGCCAATGTTCTTTCATTAAGGGTAGGTCAAAGGTGCTTTTCTTACCGCTTTTTATGCCTCTCTCCCTTAGGATGAGAAAGGCATAACAAGCGGGGTAAGCGAGCACCAAAAACCTACCTCTAATTTCACCATGTTATGAACCAGCCGCCCACAGGCAGCACATCATGTTGAAGATGTTCTTTCACTTCACTTTTTTAGTACGTCGACAGAAAAACTAAAAACCACTTATGTGCTAGAACACAATAACATCTTCAAACACCTATTATCTCTATGCCTGTTGTCTTTCTCTTCTAACCATAACAACAAAGCTCTTCTCACGACGACCTCTTCCAAGGGACGTAAAGACAAGAAGGAGAACATTTTCGCAATGCAGCAGGAAAATTTGGAACGACGACCACGCCCATCGGGGCCAGAGTGCGTCAGGGTTTCGGCTAAGACCCTAGATCGTCTTGGCCTGGACGTAGTGCATGTTAAGGCTCTTTCGAGACCGAATCGGCCATTTTTCTTTGTATCTATGTATTCTTTCATTTGTTCATCTCATTCTCATGTTCATCCTCAGAAGGATCTAGTATCAATCTTGGGACCATTTTGGTTTTGTTTCAACTAGGGACAAATAAGCGTATGAAATGTGTTACAGTTACTGTCTTCAACTACAAAATGCATAGAAGTCCTCCTCGAGATGGTTCTGTTGAGTAAGTAACGAAGCTCTCTAATCACAGAGCCGAGACAACCGGATTGAGACTGGAAATGGTCAGCTGCGAGACCTATCATGTGCAATTGTTTGGTGGGAACAAGGATGACAAAAATTGCGCCTTTTCTGTATTCGATCTGGCCAAACCAGCGGATCCGCAGTGCACTCAGGACACGGTCTGCGCACTTACTGGGAGAATGGTGTATTCATTTTGATTCCAGAACATTTCCTATTGTTCCTCGTTGGTTATGCTAACCATAGGCGAGGTGGTCCATCCACAGTCGTCTTCGATGATTTGATTTTCTTTTTCGCGTGAAAAGGGAGACCATCATTCTAACCCTTACACACTGGCGTCAACAGCTCGAAAAATTGTATCCGACTTTCAACGACATGACGGATTGCGCCTGTCAACTCTGTAAAAGAGCCTACAATTGGTATGCACACCACGGAAAAAATGTCTGTGCAAATGTTATGGCTTGATTTTGTTGATGATCATCAAGAATCTAGTATCTTTTTGATTTTGCGGAGAATGAGATTCTAATCTGACGACTGGTGGTATCTTTGTATGATGTAAGCTTCTTTTCTAATCAAAGCAATGAATTATGCAGGCTGGAGTCGCGCTTGTTGGTTTTTAGCAATCCTCCGTTTCTTCTAACTATCGCAAGTCAGTCGTGAGTGCTTGTCGTCCCTGCATGGAGCCGCTGGCTGCTTCCGGATGCGACGCCTTCCGGTTGCCGCATATAGAGCAAGCTGTCGCGCAAATCAACACACGTGACAAGACGGAATTAGTTAAGGTTCGGGCTATAACAGTTCTTAACAAAAAATGATCAACAACAACACACGAGAAATAAAGACGGAAATATAAATTTTAGTTAAGAAGGCTCGTCGGGCTATAAACAATCGCTTGTACTAGTTTCCACATCCACGAAAAGTAGTCATTTCTCCCTTGAGGTGATCTTCACGCTTCCCCCTTACTCTTGGGGCTCAACATCGAACCAGATGCAGAAGTAGCGGCTTGAATAGTCAAAAGTAGTCAATACTCGTACATCAAGGGGAGCAACTTTTAACTATTACCACATTGCATTTTTCTACCTTGTTGTCCTCTAACCTGGCATCGCAAGACGTCGATCAGTGTGTCGTGGATACGTACGGCAAGAAAACGGCTGAAGAAGCCGATAACACGCAGATGAAAGAAGCTTATACAGGAGGAATCGCACTGCTGAATCGAAGGATGTTAAGGGAGTGTTGATATTTTTTTATTCGATTAGATATATCTAACATGTAAATATAATTGCAGTACTTCATCTAGTTCTAGTGTCTCGTCTTTATAACAACATGTTGACGAGCAATAATTTTGATGGTGATCATGAAGATGATCTTTGCTTCCATGATGAGTAGAAAGTTGTACAAGAGGACTCCTCATCATCATATTAAATCTAATCCAAAACGGCAAGTGTACTCCTTCGCTCGCTACTGAGATTGCATATTTGACCCTGCCTGAGTTAGAAAAGCAATTCGATGGCAATGAAGAGTGTGGCTGCCACCTCTGTGTCAAATATGGACCCGGGATCTGGAGTGGGAGCGGTACTATTGGACTTACTATAAAAATAGCTATCCATCGATCTTCCACATGATCCTAGTTGCAGTAGAAACTCATCATTCATCACAGCTAGATTGAAGTAGGCTCTCTCAATGAGGTGAAACTCATCTTCAAGTAGGCCCGTAATTATTGATGTTCTTTATCAACAAATGACAAAAAATGACACGTGAATATCATCAAGTAGTGACAACATCTACTTCTAAAACCACATCAACATCAGCATCCCCATGATGACCATCATCACCGTCCCCTCTTCCTCCACCAGCTCTAGCGGAGAAGTGTCAAGCCTGCGTGAAAGTTCCTGCCGCGACGAGGCGACTGCAATGCAAAGATTTCCAGACTGAGAAGTTTACAGCAGCTTCTGGGAACTGGGAAAACCTACAAGCTGGAGAACTGCAGACTTGCGTCTTGACGGCCTTTGATATTACGATAAACGATGCACAACCCCATTCTGGTAGTAGTTACAGTTAGTTTACGAGCTATTCTTGTTTGGTAGCAACAAGTAGTTTGAATGGCAGTTCCGGTATTTGGTAAAAACCTGAATTTGATCATAAAGGAAAACAAGAAGAGAACCCTTGTGATCCAATTCAGGTTACCAAATACCAGTAGAGCCATACACTTAATTGGTTTAAAAAAAGCTTAGACTATTCGACCTTACCGATATTGTTCATCCTCAGGAGCATCTTGGTACTAGCCGTTTTCCCTGAGAAAACCCTTCCTAATCAGATGTGGATCTCCACCGACCACTTCTCCTCCACCCCCAGAGGCCCAGACCCGCTCTAACATTCGAAGACCTCACCACTTATTGATGGGCGGTCTGTGCAATGGCGCTTTCATCTGCGACGCGCTGAAACACGTGAGCGAAGCCCTGGGCGAGATTACTGGAGAAACTGGCGAATGCGCATGCTTCACTTGTCTCGAAATGCGGAAGTACCTGCTATGCTGTTGGATCGTAGTGAGAGTAGAATAGTGAACAAGAGATAACAAGTACAAGATCTAGGGACATCGTCGTCTTGCTCCCCCTACGATCTACATACACGACTTAAACATTAAAATTAGATCATGTGTAAGAGATTTCCTTTTGTTCCATGGATTATTTACACAGCTTAACATCAGTCCACACCAGGATCATAATGAAGCATCTTCACGATTTCCAACAGCATACAACTCTCTTCTAATTTTTGCCATCAGCGGACAATCCTGCCAGCATAGCCTTGAAATCCAGTCTGTTTGCCAACGCTGTGTCGCAGAACAAGACCGCATCGCTATAGTGGAGTAGAGAATTGCCGATACTAGCGATACTTCTGCATCAGATGAAGATAGAGATTTCCCTTTCGGTAACTGTCTGTTTCATATTTGTTGGAAAGTCTTTTTGTCCTTTAACATCTGATTTTCTCGTGTTGTAAATGTAAAAAAGTTAGTACCACCAGATGCAGACGAGCCAATGTTGTAGCTGTTTTACTGTTGTTCTAGTTTCATCTATTCTTTCCACTGTTGTTCTGGAAATAAACGTAATAATCTTCTACTAAAGAAGACGAGATTTTTTTTGGATTTCGCAGCTCCGAATACAAGACAGCTGCCTACAGGGGCATTGTCTTCCTAGAGAGCTGACTCGCTCAGCCCCCCCTTCTCTCCAGGTTTTTCCGTCCGTCTCCTGTCCATCCTTCTCAGCAGCCCTCGGCCCAGCGACTCCATGGCCTAGCCCTTTCACTCGGCAGCCCAAAATGGTCAAAAAGTAAAAATAACGTCTGTTTTTGAAAAACATACGTTTTTGAGGGTGAGTAGGGACGCAGCTGTCTTTAATCCTTCGAGGGTACGCAGCTGTCTTGTATTCGGATCTGTCTACGTCTACAGCTCCGAATACAAGACAGCTGCCTACAGGGGCATTGTCTTCCTAAAGAGGCTCACGAGAGAGTCAAAGGGAAATTTCGGGTGATCCGGTGCTTGAAGCGCAGGGCTGAGGCGGAAGCCGCTCAAATCTAATCTAATCTATATAATCTAATCTAATCTAGAAGAACACTTGTTGAACATCTGACTGTCTATTGTTTGCATCTGACTGTCTATTGTTGACTGTCTATGGTTCTCCTGTGAGTGAAGACTTTCAACATGCATCTGCTGAGGAGCTGAGACCACGTGTGAAGAGGGCTATGATATCCTTCTATCTCTATGGGGTATCTATATTGATAATAATAATACCCTTATATATAAAATATATGTATCTGGGAGTGCAGTTGAGTGATGTCACCAGTGTCAGATGTGTGCGTCCGAAGTGTGAGAAACAAGGTGATTGCATGAGGAGAGAAAAAAGATTACTTGTATGATCTTTTGTTTTCCATCGTGAAGCGCTTTTTACCTGCATTGAAGAGTTTCCTCTGTCTTAGAGAAGGAGATAAACAAGAAGTTGAGTTGTCTTGGTCTGTATGAGAAGTGAGGTGCGAGTAAAAGTTGAGTTTATTCGTTGGTCTATCAGAGAAGAAGTGCGAACCAAGTGATAAGCTTTTTTTGAATTTGAGTGCCTGTTCCACGTAGGTACAGATTGATCATGATCACATGTTCATCTTCTAGATGAAGCAATAGCAACTCTCTCCATGAAGATCTATTATAATATCTGATTACAACAGCAACAGGAGCTATAAATATAATTGATCCCTTTCCATTTTCCCCATTCACCTCCCCTTTACCCACTGTTTATCAAGTCCTCTGTAACAAGGTACAACGTTTTATTCCATGTTCAAGATCGGTAGCTTGTCTACATACGGTACACCTTTTCTAGCTTGTCTACATCCCTAGCTTGTCTACAAGCACAAGATACCTCCCTTTCTTCCTGAGAAACTGCTGCCACATCCATCTTTTAGCTTTCTTCTAGGTCTAGAGACGAAAGCCAAGAAAGATGTCCTCCAGTTTGTTAAAAAAGTGTGGCAAGATCGCGTCCGTCTGGTGCGTGAGCGGTGCCAGTGCTCACATGCTGGCTACAAATGCCACGGATCAAGGGGCAGGCTTCTTGCAGCAAAGCCTTAGTAAGAACAAGAAGCCGACCACTAAGAACAAGAAGCCGACCACTAAGCACAAGAAGACGAAGGACAAGAAGAAGCAGCAGAAGAAGAAGGACGGTGGCTTTTTATTTCGCGGAGTATCCCAGGCCGCCAGTAGTGCTGTGGGTGTCATACGCGATACCGTAGTCGATACCGTAGTCGATGGACGCGATCGCTGGAACGATTTTACAATTGCAGGCTCGTATGCCGATGCCGACAAGACGTGCAACACGAAGATGTCTGAGAGGGATTGCGACGACGAGAAACGCTCGAACGGCGGGAAGAAGTGCAGATGGGAGCCATGCGATAAGGACAAAACCAACTATGCTTGCATCGCAAATCGATGCAAAAGTCACAAATACCCGAAAAGCTACCCAAGATTACAGCAGTGCCGCCTATGGGAGCGCGGACCGTGGACCGCCCCAGAATCACCCCGCAAGTGTGAGGACATGCGGACACTTCCGACCCCCCAAGACGTGCAAGATTGTAAGGATAGTCCATGCTGCAAGGTAAAGACAGAAGCGGACCGGCGAATACCAGAGCAGAGAAATAGCAAAGGACAAGTCACGGTCTGGAGTGAAGTACGCACCGATCATTTTTGTGTTCCGGACTTCGGAGCAGGCCGCCGTTAGGTGAGGCATATTACGTATATATAGATATAATCCTGCATGATCTCCGGGACTCAGTTTTGTTTGATCGTCATCAAATATAATGATTGATGACATAATTTATTTCTATTATGTGATATTTTCTTCAGGTGGATTAGAACAATCAGTATCGAATATCAATAAATGACATGTGCTGCTAAAGCTAAACCTAAAAGGAGTACTTCATCTAGGTGATCATCAGATTGAATCTGAATAATACCTAGTGAACAAAAATCGCTCGGAGTTGGCGCGGCCAGTTATTCCATTCAACGATACCTCATTGCTCTTAATGTAGTTGTAATAGATACTCTTACTCAGATTATCATATTATTTGTTCTAGGTCTCAAGAAAAGGATGATACTAAAATAAAACAACGAACCGTTATTTAGTTTTTACCTCTGTCACGTAGATGTATCCCTTCAAGCAACATAGTTGGAGGCCTCAAGAAAAGGATTTCTTCTTTGTGCAGCTGTAGAAGTGTAGGCAGCTCTCAATCTCAAGAGTAAGCTTTCATTGAAGAGTAAGGAAGTATTTGTATTTGCGACTCTCTTCATAATTCATCTACCGCTTAGTAAACAGAAACAGCTTGTTGTAGATTGTCATCTTCGAATTAATCATTTAGTCTTGCAGGAGGAGAACATGAATTAGAATTCCAAGCTTTTTGATCATTACTAGGGAAAATTTCGGGATAAAATGTTGAACAAAACAAACCTTCTTCACGTGGACGTGCACGTGATGTCAGACTCTTGAGTCGTGGTAGATATTTTTGGTGTTCGTTGAAACGTCTTGGCATATCTTGATCGTGATGTTGAGGCCGCTTATGTTGGTCATTTTCGTCGTCGGTTTTCCACCTGAGACTTTCAAGCGTCTGAAGTGCTTTTTGAGTTTTACATGATTCAGGATCATGAATCTTCTAAAAGTTGCATCCAATGAGAAGTAGCAGGTCGCGATCGAATCATTAGTTGATGCTGCATATCCGCTGTCTTGTGTTTTTATGCAGCGCATCCATCGCTCATGCAGCCTAGATGGGCATAAAGGGCGTGATATGTCAAAGAAAAAATGTATACTCGAAGATGATTAAGTGTTCGCGCGCGAACATTCTTTTATGCGGCGCATAATGCGCTGAAGGAGCTGAGGGTCGTCTTCAGCACTCAGGAACATGAACAGTGAATGTAGGAGGTAAAAACAAGATCAGATGTTGAACTTCCAGTTGTATTCGTTTGAGTCATAAACGAGTCGTTCAACGAGGAGAGGTGTCTCTTCGGAAGGTGTGTGTGAAAGCGAGGAGGTGGCTTCGGTTTTTCAATGTGGATCACACACACTTTCGGTTCAGCAGTTGCGGTCGGATTCATTTCATTTTTTTTTACCTTTCCCCAACCGCCCATGCTTTGCTTTTTTCTTTTAATTTTGAACCTTCTTTTCTAATAATAATGATAAAACAGAGTCGTGATTGGATGATTGTTGTTCTGATTGAATATTGATCAAGCAGGAACAGCAGGAACAGTCGAAAAACCACTAACAATCCAACAACGGGCTAGACTAGCGGGGAGAACTGGCCAGGGAAATATTAGGCAGCTCGCCGAATAGATTCAAACTTCTACTACAACTAGTTGGCGTCCCCGAGCAAGAAAAATATTAGATGAAGCTACGACCCTTAGGAAGAGAGAACAGAAAGGAAGACTTGAGCTTAAACTCAAGAAGTGGATTAATGACTTACTAATGAAAGCGGCTACAATCTAAACAATTCATCACTCTTCATATTAGATGAAGCTACGACGTGGACGGTCTTGTAAGTTTTGTTTCTTAGTGAACAATTCGTAGCTTCATCTAATATTTTTCTTGCTCGGGGACGCCAATTAGTTGTAGTAGAAGTGACCAATTGCTTCCTCCTTATGCAACCGTGGACGGTCTTGTAAGTTTTGTTTCTGCTCAACATTCGGTCCTCTTGCTCCTCTTCATTCTTTAAGAGACCCTTAAAGATGACGATAACGACTTACTTACCTGGATCCACGTGAATACTAAGAAGGGAGAAACTTGTTCCCAGAATCTTCCCAGAAACTTTCCATCTTTGAAGAGGAATTGGAGGAGCCAGAGGACCGACGAATAGCAACGAATTGCGATCGTTATCGTCTCTTCAGCCTGTCAGTACCTAGAAGTACAAGTCGTAGCACTTCATGTTATTGGATCGCGTTGTTGAAGCGATTCTCGTTCTTCACACGACGAAAAATATTTACAGAGAAGTACAGATAACATGCTGTACATTGTGTAGCACAGCGTGTTCATACTTGTTGATAATTGCTAACCTAACACTGCCTGCATTTCTCGGCTCTTATCTCTCGCTTACCAGAAATATTTACAGAGAAGGTCTATTCAGACCTATCCTATCGCTATCCTCATATCGATATCCTTGAAGGGGGTCTATCCCAGCAGATCATCTCCATCAGCAAAATGCTCGTTCTCCTCGATCATCTGCTGGAACTAGAATCCAGCTTCACGACGCTCAGCATATGTTGGGCGTTAGTGGGCATAGCCGTTTTTGAGCTTTCCCTCTGGTTGTCTTCTCGGTTGTTACAGCGGTACGTGGTGCAGAGATTTTACTTAATAAGGCTTCAACAATTTAACAAATGATCCATCTTAAGTAACCAGCTTGTAGTTTTTGGGTTCTCCGTTTCTTAAGGGAGAAGGGGCAGCAAGATGCTCTACTTACTTTTAGATGGATCAACATTTCTTCTAGTTGATCTAGATCTAATTTACAGAAGGAGAGCAGGAGGTCAACATGTGGAGACGAAGTTTTCTGCCGATGATCAACGCAAGGCAGATTTGCTGGTCGCTGCCGTGGTGTATGCCAGCATCTGCACCGTCCTAGGCGCCTACCTGACCTTTTATTTAAGAAAGGTTAGCGTTAGTACTAGTTCTAGATTTAGTGCTACGATACTGCAGTAGGACTCGATGTAGTAGCCACTGTCAGCATGCGCCGTCTGAAATCACCCCGACCACTTTGGTTCCGCGGTGTACTAACTCTAACACAAGGTTACAACTACGATTCTGACTTGAATCATCGGATAAATAAGGCAGGGCGTTTTCAAATGACACAGTCGACAACCGCGGACAAAATGTTGAAATATATACTACAAGAACTTACTAGAAGATGACCTCTAATCCTTCCAGGCTTGTATGTGTCAACGACACGAGGAGCCTCTTCAACCTCAAGCACGTCAAGAAATCTCTTCGAACACTTACTCTCGGACCGTACAGATGTCGGACATGCCTGGCGAAGGGATGCTTCTTCCGATGTGGGGAGTAAGGCAGTTTCGTTTCTATTTGGGATCTTCTTCGTAGCGACACTTCACGAAAAAGACCCAGTTTACATTCTGCATCACATGTTGTTATGAGCAAGATCATGAGGCCACGGGCAGTTGTTCGTGTAGTTTTTTTTTGATGTTTTTGAAGATATTCATGAAAAAGCTCAAGCTCATGCGCGTGAACTCGTCTCATGTATCTCTTCTAAGAAATGTTTGCGTAAATGCGTATATCTCTGTCACATTTCCGTACATGCTGATCTGGAGCATCTACCTACTCCAATGGGAAGTCTCGAATGTGCCTCTGAACATAATGCTCCTTCACGACCACATAGCCGCTGTCTGCAGTGACGGATCTTACTCATCCACTGCGAGGAGTAAGATCAAGAAAGGTGAAGCAGGAGATGCAGAAGATGAAAGCGAACTGCTTGATGTAAGTAGATCTTCGTCAATTACTAGGACCACGAAAAAGGACAAGATGATAAAGATAAAGAAAAATGCAGGTCGCAGAAACAGAAGTACAACTCCTTCGTCGAAGTTAAAAAGAAATTCCGAAGAAACAGAAGAAATGAAATTTGCCGAAGACAATCGACAAGTGCGTGATAGACTTCGACGGATTTTTTTCGTCATTTTCGCCTTCTTCCGTATTTTACTGGGATGGCCGCTTAGCTTTTTGATGCTATCCGATTTCGTCGAAGGTGCGACTTTCCCTGCTGCGTCTTTGCTGTGTTTCTTCGCCATAGTCGCTTTGGGAATGAACGTCTATTGGTCCGTTATCATCGTTCAGAAGGCAATGAAACATCTCCTGAAGTAAATCTAGATGAAATGACTTTTTATGATAATCTACGTTGTCGTAGTCGTTGCTCATACTCTTGCCTGTTGTACTTGTTGTAGCTGTAGAAGTAGGCTGGCAGCTCCTAACTGTAACTTCTAGATTATTATTGGACAGATCATGCAGCGTTGCAATGTCGTCATAGTTGTACTCGTAGTAGTACTGGATATTATTAGATAAAAAGCTTGTTGTGAATAGAAAATGTTACAGAATTCATTTATCAACTTCCTACGCTTTCCTATCCCTCGTCCATCATGATACCAAGAGCAATTGATGGTAGCACTGAAGATTGACGCCGCTGCGGCATCAGTCCTCTCGGTTCGATCACCCACCACCTCACCCTACTACTTTTTCTCCTCATCTAGTAAGTATGGGCCTAGCTCTCTGTGTTCTTGTTCTTCTCAACTTTTTTCTGAAGTTGGAGACAGAGGACGACACTGAGCAGACAGACACAGACATAATTCCAATCGACTTCCAAGAAGCACCAGAAGCTGACCACCTCGACCATTGTTCGACTTCGTCTTCTGCTCCGTGAGTAAATGTACTAAACGTTGAAGCTGCAAGTGTTCCACCATCTAATTACTTGAGGCAGAATAATAAGTAGGAGGATAAGATGGAAGAACGATCGTGAGTATCTCAGTGTAATAATTGGACGAGGACGAGTTGACATGGAAGGACTCTTCACAAACACGACGAGTAGCGATGATATAGACAGACGAGGGATGTTGAGATACGAGCTTTTTTGTTGATTGCGAAACGTACTGCGCCCCTATAGGTGGCCGGAAACAATTTCTGAAATCTCCAAATCCAAATCCAAAAGCCATGATCTGTCTCCTTTTCCCTTCTGTGAACTCGATTTCATTCGCAACGTTGAGAGATGTAATCCGTTGTAATCGGTACTGTAGTCGGGATGCCTGCACAACTCCCTTCATCTGTGACATACATTTCTACGATCTCGTCCCAGGAGCCTTGCTACTTCGTTTCTCTCATATGTCATCTTCAAGGCAACGCAATGAATAAGTGACCATGATCGGATGATCAACATCTTCCAACAAGGTCGAACTCGAAACTACCAATCGACACATCAAAAAGTAGTAGACCCGCACCCAGGCAAGTTTCCCTTTCCCTTTCCACCTCCTAAGTACTCCCTCTCCTACTCGTCCACATTTAGGTGAAGAAAAAATAACCTCCTGTACGTAGTAGAAGTGACAAAAATATAGATACACGAGGACGCGACATCTGAGACGACTAACACCAAGAAGAAAACATACAACTGGAATAACTGCTGGAACTCCTAAAGCAACTACATCATAATTAAAATGATGGTCTTGAGACGCATCGTACTCGCGGCGGCGACGCAGCAGCTCCTAGTCTTCAAGACGAGCTTGGTGGATGCAAATTAAGGCACTTTTTAAAAATAACCTTCTTTTTCCTCCGACTTTTTATTCCCCAATACTGATTGAATATAGAAGCAAACTGATTAGCTTTTTTCCTTCGACTTTTCCCAATAGTACCGTTAATTTGTAATAGTACAAGCATGTGCATGTAGAAGACTAAATATTTCTGCAGATCACATGCATTGCTAGGACTTTCTTGAACCTAACACTAACAAAAAAATCGTCCTTTTTTTCCTTATGGCGATGCTAATAAAAACTCGTAGGTACTTAAATGAGCGAATGAGTCATCATCTAATGTGAAGAGAATGAGGGATTTTTTTTGCGAGGGTCGAAAAATTTTGTGAATAAGAAACCAGCAGAGGAATACAGCTGCTCGGAAGAGATGAGCCATCCTTCATTATGGTCACCTTTTATCCATCTTGCTCGGCATCTTGGTTCCCCTTCTCCCTGTATTCTCATGAAAAACAAGGGGAGGGGGGTCAAGATGAGGGAGCCGAGACGAATATAAGCTGACGCTAACTACAGTGACTGATGCGACCAAGATAAAGCTCTGCGGATCAAAGAGCAATATCAATATTACGGCGCCTACTTAGTAGCACCAGTAGTTAGTGTTCTGAATAGCAGTACTAGTTCTAGTAGATAGCGCGGTTAGTAGTACATGTACAACTAGTTGTACTAAAAATGGTCTTCAGTAGTACTAGCTAAGTTACTTAACTAGTACTATTACAGACTTGTACTAGTAGTAGTACTACTAACCTCTGATGTTTCTACTTACTTTTTCTAGATATGGCTCGACTTGCATGTACCACTAGATAGGGACTAGTCGGACTAGTAATAGAAGGACTACTAGTACTTCTAGTACTTTTTCTAGATACAACGGCTTGACTGTAAACATCAAAAAAAACCGACTTTCGAAAGAGACTAAAGTGTGAGCTCTCGAAGTAGTCGTCTTAGTTGATGTAGTAAATGTAAGTCACAAACTAGCGCAGCGATGGCGGGCCTTAATTGAAGCAAGTACTTAGTATTAATGGATTGCGGCGAACCAAGACCGTTTCTCGCCTAATCTTTCCTTGCTATCATGTGATAGAATCGACACATAGAATTTCCTCTAAGTAATCATCCTCCTTTTGCTATGTGATAATAACAGTATTTCGTCTAATCCTCCTTGCTATGTGATGCAGGGCGACGTCGCTCTCGAGTACAAAAAAGCGGTTAAGAAGGTACGGAGTAAGCCACCAAAGACAGAGAGGGCAGCGCTTTTAAATTAAGAAATTCGTTTGACATGATAAAGTGGACTAGGAGTAGAACTACTAGCGTCGTTGCTTAATGTTGTAGAGCAACCAAGGACAATGCCTATTATGCAATACAATACAAGATGAATGTTGTTCTTTCTAGGTGAAGAAATAAGAATCTTCAAGGACAAGAACTACGCCATTGTAAGACATAATCGTCAAGTGCAACTACTAATACTTAAATACAACTAAATTTTGATATAAAAAGATACATACTGTTAAGTACTGCAACTTACTACTTGCTGTAACTAAGTAATATACAGCTTATTAATATTTGTGGCTCTCGTCGACTACGCCCAGTGATGGATACAAAAAAAAAAGAGTCGCGCCAATGAATTGGATTGAATTTAGGATAATATCTACTGCAGCATATATAAGCAGCTCCATCTTAGGCATGATACGCATATCGCCGAGTAGATTCGCATCATCTCATGTAAGCTCCATTAGATCCATCAGAGAACCTCCATTCGACTTGCTAGAAGCTCCATCAGATCATCATAAGACTAGTGCAGTTGTAGCTAGGACGAGAGCGTTCTAATTTCGGGAGTATTGCTGCGGGTCGGTCTCATCATGTGGAATAGGACGCTAAAGGACGCTTTGAAGGATGCTAGTGGTCACACGCGCATGACGAGAACCGAGTCGTGGAATATTGCGTCGCACTCGCATGACGAGAACCGAGTGAAAAAGTAATGCGTTGTAATGGTGTAGTGAAAGTAGTTAGTATGATGATACTAGATGATCATCATCTTTTTTACTTGATGTTTTACAGTAGGAGAACGAAACCAGCACCATAAAGCAAAAAACTTCTGGAATACACATTGCGATCATGATGCAGGGTAGGTTGTTCCAGTACTACAATTTTCAAGTATTGTGCAAGTATTTCCTTCATAGAATTCACGTAACATCAACTCATGTTGTAAAATTTGTATTTGAATTTCTTGACTCTTTTGTAGTTTGGCCTTACTAGAAGGGATTACGGGTGCGCCCGTCTCAACAGTCAACACCATGCGTGAGGATTCGGCAACGGCACCCTATCCTATCCTATTCTGACTTATATGACCTTCTGGATTATATAACCTATCCTATTCTTACTTATATGACCTTCTGGATTATAATCTTCAACATCTATCATACCAGTACCATCTTCATATCCATATCAACGAATTATAGATATCGTCTCCTTAGGGCTAACATTTACTTCTCCTAAGATATTTACATCATCAGATATCTTCTCCTTATACACCACACCGTATTGACATTGTACAATCACATCACTTGAAAAAAATCGCCACAATAACCCACAAGCACCAGCAGTATATTTGCTCTTCGAAGAAAGGCGAAAAAGAGAAACGACGCCATCAAATCTATTGGAAGCATCCAGCATTACCTACAAAAAATGTATGAATCCATTGTAACTGTATCTTCTGTACTGGCAACACTATAGAAACGAATAGAAAAACTGCCCCCCATCAATCCGGATGGGCAGAGGGCGCTCTCTGTTGAACGGAGGAACCTTATAAGGTGGCTTCTGCTCTGCCTCATCTGTTACTGTTCTGAGTCGTTGAGTGCAATACTACTATGACAATGTTGTTGACTTCTGTATCTGTACTGTAGGTGAAGAATAGACACCAGAAGGCGGAGTAGATTTTTCTCTGTTGAGTGTACTTGAACGTGAGCAGATATTTTTCTGTACTATGTGAGGCAGGTGGACGAGACGGACATTTTTTGCTGAGTGTACTTGTGCATCAGAGATACAAGGCGATGCTCGTAGGAGAACAATGAGATGATAGATGAAACACTTGTTGCTCTGTTGTGTCGTGAGATGTTGCCTGTCGGAGGTTTGAGCGACAGTGATAGTGTCTTGCAGTTGAGGGGAGTCGGGCATATGTCCTCTGTTTCATGATACAACACTGTTGGAGAACAGAATCAATTGTGGGTACGTACTTAATATCCGGTACGTTTGAGATCCTAACACGCGCGCGAGGAGGTGCTGCGATGGATTACGTTTTATGTCTATTCTTTCTCTCTCCAAAAAAACAGGTCTCCTCTTGCATCACTTTTTCAACCTCCCAAATTCCCACGATTGCTCCTGAGGTCCTTCCATTTTCAGAAAAGGACGTAGAAGACATGAAAAATCATAGCGCTTTATTTTATCCATCACGTACACGTATCACGTACAACACGTTCACGACAATCTTCCAGTTCATCAATTTCTCCTTCGCACTGACTTCCAGTACAAAAGAACATCAACAAGTTGTTGACATCAACAACGACAAGTGACTCTCTTCTCTTCACTGACTCGTTGTCCCAACAAACATCAATAAAAAGGACAACAAAATGGCTCCCCGCTATGCCGCGAAGTGTGCTTTGGCCTTGGGCGTTTCGACGCCAATTCTACTCGTAGAAGCGATCAGCGCCAACATGGACCACGACGAGCAGGATGCGCCCAACTCCATGATGCTGAAAGACGAGGTCAAAGCCGAGGAAGAAGCCCCCCTGGACGTAGATGAGGAGGCGGAAAAGGAGAAAGAACAGGAACAAGCTGCTCCACAAAGAAACTTCGGCTTTCTTCTATGGCCGCTCTCATAGTACTCATCAAGAGTAAAGTAACTGCAATTTTTTTACTTATAGATACTAGCCTGAAATGTTGAAGAATGGGCATCAGATCTTCAAGTTCCTACTAGTAGTGGTAGTATTAGTAGTGTAAAACTACAACATAAGATCTACTGATTATTATAAGTCCAAAAAATCCCACCTGAAAAGCTTTATAAGCTTATTGTCCTCGTCGTCGTCCATATCAAAATCCAAAGTCCGACGACGAGGACAATAAGCTTCCTCTTCCATACATTTTCTTTCGGAGGTTTTGGGTTCGGGTGTTGGAGGTTTTGGGTTCGGGTGTTGGAGGTTTTGGTTTCCGAAGGGAAGTGTTTGCAAAGTTTTATTGCTCTTAATATTGTCCTCGTCGTCGTCCATATCAAAGCTCTCTCTCTATATAGATGGAAATGTTATTGTCCTCGTCGTCGTCCACTACCTCTTCTTCCATACATTTTCTTTCAAAGTGTACATTTACCTATGCTGAATGCACGACCCCTGCCTCCTCCCGTTCTTCTTTTAATCATCGCTCCAGAGGGATTTCTACAGAAGATGTCTCCAGGCTCCTGGTTTTCTTGGGGCAAGAAGAACGCTGCTGACGAGGGGAAAACTGCCAGCAGTACGGAAATCTCCTGTTTAGACGCCGTGAATGGATAGTATTTTCACTTCTGAACTTATTTTGATATTCTTTTTTTTGTCTGTAAGTAAGGTACCAATCTTTTCCCTCTATTCTTAGGTCTATCACTACATGCAATTCTTTTGTGCTTATATTGTTAGGTCTGCTCCACCAACACTCTACTAAGGTTGGTCTACCTGAACCTGATTATTATATGATCCGATCACTCCGTCGACCATTAGGGGTTCTTTTACACGACTAGATGATCACCATCAACTCAATTCTGTCAACTGCACCTACAACTACCACACCTACAACTACCACACCTACAACTACCACACCTACAACTACCACACCTAAAACTGCCACACCTACTTACAACTACAACTACAACTACACGACGAAAGATCTCGACTTGGACGAGCAAGCATGGTAGAAAATGGTAGTGCTGCGCGTCTTTGAGTGGAAAGCAAACTCAGACGTTGAAAGATGGCTGCTCTTGCATCATGTCGTCGTGAGAATTGACCCTCCTTTATCACCACCTAGAACTACAACACAATGAGCACGTCCTTGATAATCAACACCTATCCTATCCTTGATCAACAGTGGTGGTCAAACTCTCGGAGGTCCTGGGCGTTTGAAAAAATTGTGCGGTGGCGATTACAATCCTCAAGGGCAGGTGCCGAAAGGGGAATGGGAACAAATGAATTCGATAGGAAAAAGAATTTCCCGTACGGCGGACGTGGATACCACTGGATTTATGGAAGACGAGAAGGTTGATGTAAGATAGATCAATTCAAATTTAGTAATAAAAAGAAATCCATGATTGACTTAGCAGGTGGTCCAGCGACGCTCAAAGCACTAAAAAGGATAACAACTTCTACCGGTTATCTTTTCCTCTAATCTTAGGCTTATCCCTTCAAGCAAGTAATAAAAAAAAAAGAAACTACAAGAAGTAGTGCAGCCGGTTAATAGTTGGATTCTCTCATTATACTAGGTAGCTAGCGCCTCCATCTAAAGTAATACGGCAAGAGTAAGAATGATCCTCATCAGGCACATCAATCAAGGAGTGATCTTCATCCTCATCCTACCCTCAGCCTCACCCTTAGAAGAGTGAGAATGATTTTTATGATTGTCCTCCTAGTACCCCTAGGTCATCTTACCCTTTGTCAGGCACATCAATGAAGCAATCAATGAATCTCTAATGCTACCTGGAAAAAATCGGACGACTTGCTGAAGCAATACTGCTGCGCTGCACCATGCGGTTGCGACGGAGAGTGTGGCCTGGATGACACGATTCCGGTTCTCAATCAGTAGTTGAGATTCTCCTAGAAATAGAATTCAAGATTTATCCAAGATGAGCTTGTTCTTGAGTCTTGTTAAACGGTACTAAACAAGGTAGAGTTAGTAGTCAGTAGTAGTTCTTGTTGCATAGAAATTGTTGTGCTTGACGATTTGCCACTCAGAAGAAAAATTTATCCGCATTTGTACTATAGATGAGATAGATCATAGGTACGAGGTAATGAAAATTGGAGCAAGAATTTGAAACAAACAGAAAAAATTGTAGTCCATATATTTATAACCATTCACTTATACAGATTATTCTTGAGAAAAAATAGAGTTACAAGAACAAGTAGTACAAGAACTGGTATGCTGCTTGTTGAATTTCAAAATAAGAAAACATACTTCCTTCCTTTCTTCATTGTTAAATATTGTCATATTTGTGAAGTTGTTGTCGCGGGTGTACACCTTCATCTTCCAACCAAAAATGAAAATCA
Source organism: Amoebophrya sp. A25 (assembly GCA_905178165.1). NCBI lineage: Eukaryota > Dinophyceae > Syndiniales > Amoebophryaceae > Amoebophrya > Amoebophrya sp. A25. Next base: position 87,367 of record CAJINU010000028.1, on the reverse strand, counting down.
ATCTAGCGGACGTATGACAGTCGCAATCTATCTTCATTTTAACAGAGAAATACCAGAAAGGCTAATGACTGCAAGGAGCAACTGTCTTCAACATTTGGATTTGAAATAATATGTAGTAGAACAAACTGTACAAATCGTAAATTTACTCGGTACTAGCCGCGTTTTCGTTTCACATTCACATAACCGATTAGTGATACAAGAAAGAGCATATCTGTAACAATCAAAAATAAGACGCGATAAGCATCGATGAACACCAACAATATACAAATCATTGGTCTAGTACACGCAGCTGCTGAGAAAAAACGAAAAATATAGCTGGTCGGTACACCCGAAAGCGATGGATCATTCAACCATGTGTTCCTCCGCATTTTCAAGGAAGTGCCGTGATATCCGGATGGATCTGTCCAACATCCATTTGATAAATTTTCCGATCGTGGTAGACGAAGAACGAGGAGGATCTTCTCTATTGCTGCGACCCACGTGATCCCTTGTTACCTCTTTTCTGAATCCGGTCCAATCTGAATCATATTGACATTCCACGATGAGCCTGGTTCTAAAGCGGAGATGGTGGGTCTTGTTCTCGGTTCTTCATCTTCTTGTGAACTGAAGAAGCTCCGAGTTCATCTGTTCAACAAAATCTTGAATCAGATTATGACTACACTACAATAACTATGTACAGCTTGGAGTGCGACGGACCACAAGCCGACTCTACCACGTCACACCGCATAAAGGAATACAATCACTGAGGACGCCAACAGCATAAAACAACTTTTGATCACTTCTTCATCCAATTTAACAATCCACTAATTCTAGTACTGAGCACGACCAGGTAGTGGTTGTAGGAATGAGCAGTATGACTCTGTCTCGAGGCCTAAAAATTTCGGATTTTTTTACAACTCCAACTTGATACCACGGTCAACTTCTGAATGATCCGCCTTACAACTTTCAAAGTTCAATTCTTGTTTCCCTCTATTGTATTAAGCCCGCAACGACGACCCTAACGACTCCGTGACGACCATTTTTACATTAAGAACCTCAATCTCTTCATCCTCTATTACTATTTCTAACCTCCACTAAGATCAAAAAGATGTCGCTCACAGTTCGTCAGGCTTCTCAGCTTGCGCCAGTTGTACGTCAGGGTATCGACAAATTGGCGAAACAGCTAGACGATCAGGAGGAGATTATCAAATTTTTGAAGCCAACACTGCGCGCAAATGCTTTGAAACTAGAAGCGGTTACGAGCAAGGTACTACTGCTTGTTCAGTAAGATGATGATCAATTTCGATGTCATGATGAAAAAGAAGTACAAGATTTTTTTACGTGCTTTAGTTCTTCATTCCTATCACGTTCTTCTTCGTCCAGTTCGCACTTGCAGTCTTCAACATTACAATTACTACGAACTACTCACACCTTATTTCAACAGCTTCGAGCAATCGAGAGCGACAAAAACTCTTTGCGCGCGACCTTGGCTCAGCTTGATGAGGCGACAACGAATTTTGAGGAAATCTACGTGCAAAAGCAAGCACTTCTGGTGCAAAATTTGCAGAATACGGCAGACAGAATAGGAACGACCCAGACACTCACAAACAGCATTGTTATGGAGATGCCACATCCGTATTGATATACTTAATCTATAAATTTTCGCTTCTGTTTGTAGTGACTCGTCCTACAACCGTTTATCTAGGGTCAAGAAGTCCTGTGCTCATTGTTCTTTCATGATCTCATCCCTTTTTATCATTTAGTGGATAACATGATCGAATCTACATCTACAACTTACCTACCACAACAGGTATTTCCAGCAGTTGGCGAGAGATTATCAAGCACAGTTAGACAGATTGAAGCAAACAATTGCGGATAGTCAGCGAGCTTTACAGGGATATCAGAATGAGAAACAAGAGGCAGCAGCGACTAACGAAATTCAAGAAGCAGCGATAGTGGTAGTTGTTGATATCATGATGCATGATGATGTGTTTTTAGCGAGATGTTGTACTATTATCATTTGATAATTGTGAAGAGACTCAGACTACAACAACATGGTCCTCCTGCTGGCTCATCCTCCATGCATTGTTCATGACACTAGTAACATCATCTTGATATTATTACGTAGAGGTGAGACATTCATGTTGATTGATGGTGTAGATTACTTCTCCATCTCTACCTCTATTAGGGCCGCAAGATCGAATTGTCTATCCGTGCCAATTACGCATGCTTTCGACATGTTGCGGGGGCTCTGCTCAACCTCGAAGAGAGGTCAGAACATTTGAAGCAAGTCGCCATGCGGGAAAGGGGCATTAACATGAGGTCGATCCTCACTCTCCTCAACGCCTCTGACGACCCTGCTTCTGCTGCTAGCGGTGGACTAGGAGGAGCTCATGCTCAGAATGGGGCAAATACGAATAACGGAGGTGGTAGAGCAGGCGCACTTGGAGGTACTACGGGAGCAAACGGTACTGCAACTAGTGCTGGCAGTAATAATATGTTAGGAGGGTCACTAGGAACAGGTGCAGGAGCTGGAGGAAATCCGGTTTTCGGAGGTGGCTTGGTTAGCGGCCAAGGAGTAGGGAACAGCAATACACTGTTGGGTGGCCAAGTGCCTAATCAGCCAGGAGCACCTGGAGGAGGTGGACTTTTTGGCAATACCACGACTACTGGTGCAGCAAGTTCTGGAGGTGGTTTGTTTGGCAATACTGGGACACAGCCAGCAGCAGGTGGCTCTCTATTCGGAAATACCACAGCACAGCCAGCAGCTGGTGGAACTACGTCTCTCTTCGGAGGAGGAGCAGCGCAGCCCGCTGCTGGAGGCAGTTTGTTTGGATCACAGCCAGCTGCAAATGGAGGTGGTAGTTTATTCGGTGCAGGTGCGAATAAACCACAAGGTGGAAGCATCTTTGGCAGATGATGATGAAAGATTGCATAGTTAGAAGTCTCTTGCTCTTCCTCACATCAACACGTCAGCTTCACAATCTACGCTTATTTCCACAACGCACATCTTCACCGTGAAGATTCCTCGAATTAATTTGATCACGACTAAAAAGTCATTTGTCATCGAGACCTGTTCGATGAGTTACCTCAAGAATCGACGAATATTTATAACATGCAGCAGAGCAGAAGGAGGACGCTGATGTAGCTGTACATGTGAACGCTGTAGCTGTACATGTCGGCGTTCTTCCTCTGCTAGTACGACGTACGACTGAACTGGCTGTGTCCAGCTGTGTTCGTTTCCTCCTTTGTTTACAAGGCGAGGAAAACCTGCACAAGGAAAAGCACAGGATGATAAAACTAAAAGAAGAGAAGTACTTACTTAATAAGCTCTTGAAAAAGACGAGAAAAGGATGCGAGCGAAGCCGTAATAAGTAATGCAGGTATAATTACTGGTTTAAATGTAGTTGCCGGTGTTTGCGTAGCAAAAGTCCAAGTCGCGTTCTTGCATAAGATGAAGATGAACCAGCTTTGACCACGCAATTTGATAGAGAAACAAAAAGTCTCAAGAACCGCCTACTTTTGGGATTTGATACTGCCATGATGGAGAGAGATGGGGCGGAGGGAAAGTAACTCAACTAGAGTAAAAGTTGTAAAGTTAGAATCAAAAACGAGGTACTTAAGAGAAAAAGGTGGTGACGTAGCTAACTTCTTCTAACTATCATTTTCAAAAAAAATATTATGGCTGGTAGTGGTGCGGAGGAACAGGAAGTTGCTTCCGGCAGTCCGAGTGACGTGATTGTTGTCGGGAGTGGCTCGGAAATTATGGAGCTGAGTTTTAGTTTTTTTTTTGCGTTTCATCAAGACTTCAAGAATTTTTACAGGGTCAGTAGTCTTTTTATTTTCCCATTTTTTTACGTTTAATAATTACTGTAATCATCGACGTCCACAAGTACGAGAAGTACAACAAGTCGTGATTGTTCTTCTTGTGCTACAACTGTACTCAGCCGTGCTCAAGAACAAGGTCAAGTTCTTTCTGAGGCACCACATCAACTTCAACTTCATCGAGGACCACGTTTCTCCGCCTCTAATAAACGCATGGCCAGTCCTCTGGAGCTCGGGTTCATCAATGTCCGGGGGCCCACCGGAACCCCTCTGGACACTGGGAAGCCTGCCACGCTTGTGCTTCAGAATGGTCTCGAGTACGGAGGCTACTCGTTCGGAGCGGACTGCAGTGTACTTGCAGCTATTTTCAATTTTACTCCCACCTCGAGTAGAGAATTGTTACTGTAGTTCTTCTTGAAGACGACTACTTGTGCATGTCGAGTAGAGTAGAACTGTTCTTCTTGAAGACTACTTGATGTGCATGTACCTCTACCTAGCGATGATGTCCATGTTATACCTCTAGCGACCTTTTGCAGTGCAGAAATCCACCTCACCACTTCAACAGGTATCCGGTGAGGTCGTCTTCAACACGGGAATGGTTGGGTATCCCGAAGCCCTGACCGATCCGAGTTACACCGGACAGATTTTGGTTTTGACCTACCCGCTGATTGGCAATTACGGTGTGCCGAATGAGAAACATGTTGATGCTCTAGGACTGCCAAAGCATTTCGAATTAAGGGGGCTAGAGATAATTCATCTTGTTGGAGAGCATCCATCCTGGAAGAGTTGTATGGGGGAGTATGGTCACAGGGGAATGGGAATCCCCCCTTTTTTATTCAAGGATGCAAATCAAGGATGAATATCGGACAGCCCTAACCCAAGGAAAGAAAATCCATGTCAGAGGCGTGGTTATCGCCGAGTACTCCTTCGAGAGCTCGCATTACCAAACGACAAAGAGTCTTGGAGACTGGTTGAAACAGCAGGGAGTGGCCGGTACATCTACTTTCTTACGTAACTTTCATCTACTTACATTTACATACAACTTTTGTGATCAGTTTCAGTACAAGTACAACTACGAAGATGACTTCTTCGTGTTCGTTGTTGTGATCTTCAGAGAACGAATGGATTCACATCACTTGGGAAGAGCTCAATTTAACAACTGTGATCTTCCTGTTGATCTCCATCAAGACACGACAACTACAACAGTACCATCTTCATCTAGGTAGTACTGAATCTTTTAATGAAAATATTTGTTGACACGATAATTCTGATTCATTTTCAACATCATGATTGAGCTTCTTCTTGACTTCTTCACCTACATCAACAAGGTATTTTTGGCGTCGATACACGCGCTGTGACCAAGCAACTGCGTGCCGAAGGCAGTGTGCTGGGGAAGGTGGAGGTGAGCGGTGGTCCTCCTATCGAGTTCGACAACCCGAACGAGGTGAATCTCCCTGCCACTGTTTCCTGCACGGAACCGATCTTGTACACTCCACAGTTAGAGCTGTCCGCAATTCATCTTTCAAGTGCATGATCCTTGAAAATAAGTATGGAGGAGAGTGCTATTCCCTTAGGTGGATACTCCTCCATACGTAGTTCCAAGGATCATACGCCCAAAGATGTATTAGGTACAGCCTTAACACAGGACGGTCGACAACCACGATGCCGGATCTTGGCTCTGGACTTTGGGATCAAGTACAACATCATCCGCTATTTCGTGAACATTTTGGGCGTAGAAGTGTTGAGAGTCCCCTGGAACTACGACATCTGCGGAACGAAGGAGAAGTTTGACGGCCTTTTTCTGTCGAACGGTCCTGGTGATCCAGCATTGTGTGTCGCTGCTATCCAAAATCTGAAGAAATTCATGTTAAGCAAAGCTAGTTTTTTTTATCACTATCCTATCATGTGGAGGACCACTATAATGCTCACGAACACGAATGGAGTCCTCCTTGATTTTAATTTAAAGGGGAAACTGAGGGAAAGGGGCAAAGAGGGCACCCCACTCGACTCGGGATAGTGAAAAACTACCTTTAATCATGGCAGAAAATCGCCCCACGCCGATCTTTGGCATCTGTTTGGGCAACCAACTCCTCGCTTTGGCGGCTGGTGCTAAGACCTACAAGATGAAGTTCGGGAACCGTGGAATGAATCAACCCTGTATCGATTTGCGAACTCTACGATGCTACATCACGGCACAAAACCACGGTTTTGCAGTCGACTCTGGCACTCTACCAACAGGATGGTCGCAGTTTTTCATCAACGGAAACGATGACTCAAACGAAGGTAAGAATAAGTATTTTTGGGTACAGGAGTTGATGTTTTTCACGACTTGTCAGCAAATGCTGGAATTGTTGTTGTCTCTCTAAGTCGGACTCACACCTCTATAGCTAAGTCATAATTCTTATACTTATAAATCCTTAAGTACTTACCCTTTCCTTTCGACATTGAACGAAGCGAGAAGATCATGAATGAAAGTGAAACAACTACATCGGCTTGTTCCCCAGGAAGGTATTATTCACCGCACAAAGCCTTGGTTTTCGGTTCAGTTTCATCCGGAAGCTGCTGGCGGACCGACAGATACGAGCTTCTTGTTTGAACACTTTATTGATGCAGTCCAGAATCCTGGAGCCATCCCGATAACGACGATGCCCTATCGCCGACCGAGACAGTACAAACGGGTGTTGTTAAGGCTGTACTAGCTAATGAATCTTTGACTGCTTAACAACTAGTCGTGGAAGATCAACATTGATTCGAATTAATAATTACAGTGCGCCAAGTCTGTTATCAGTATCCTTGAAACGCATGAGGGAGTAATATTACAAGGGAATACGTACCCCCCATACTTTTTAAGGATGCCCTTGAAAGATAAATAATTTCGGACAGTTCTAACGTTGGTTCTAGGAAGCGGTGGCCTTTCTATTGGTCAGGCTGGAGAGTTCGACTACAGCGGGAGTCAGTGCATCAAGGCGCTGAAGGAAGCGGGTGTGGAGTCGATTTTGATCAACCCGAACATTGCCACGGTGCAAACTTCGCAAGGTAAGCATGAGTAGTTTAAGGTTTCTATGACCTAATCATGAACTCGAACAACAGTTTTAATCTTCATCATAATTGATTCATGTGTTGAGTCCACGTAATAAGTGCCTGCTCCTGTTCTGGATCATTTAGATTCCCATATTCATCATCATCTTCGACTACTTCGAGTTCGATCTTCACAAAAAACTAGTTTCCAACAAACAAGGTCTCGCGGATCGCGTTTACTTCCTCCCCGTCACTCCTTACTTCGTCGAGGAAGTCATCAAGAAGGAGCAACCTGACGGACTTTTTTGTACGTTTGGTGGTCAGACTGCGCTCAACTGCGCTGTGCAGATGTACGAATCTGGAATTTTCGAGAAGTACAATATCCAAGTTTTGGGTACACCGATTTCCGCTATCATCATGACCGAAGATCGCGAGAAATTCGCAGCCGCTGTTGACGAGGTTGGTTACAAAGTCGCCGAGAGTAAGTGCTGCAACTCGGTCGAAGAAGCAGTCAAGGCTGCGAACGAGATCGGCTATCCAGTTTTAGTGCGTGCTGCTTTTGCCCTTGGAGGTCTGGGTAGTGGCTTTTGTGCGAATGAACAAGAGTTATGTCTCCATTGGATGTGGATGAGTCAGTTAATTTTTTTTGCAGCACTTAATTTTAATTAGAATTGTATCTATCTATAACTAATACTAAGTTGAAGTTTGTTCTTATGTTTTAGGTGCAAAAAGTGCAAAGTACAAGCAGGGATACGATTGCTACTTACAACAAAACCTCCATAAACTTATACTTTCGCTACTTAGGCATAGGGTTAGGCTTCCCCTCATCTCATCTCTAATCCCCGTCGTCGAATTGACGAAGGTCAGTTTCCAGAAGAGTTCTCAGGTGATTGTGGACAAGAGTCTCAAGGGCTGGAAGGAACTTGAGTATGAGGTTGTGCGCGACGGTCTGAACAACTGTATTACGGTCTGTAACATGGAAAACTTCGACCCTATGGGGATCCACACTGGAGATTCTATCGTCGTCGCACCCAGTCAGACGCTCTCAAATGCGGAATATTACAGGTTGAGGGATTGCGCTTTGAAGGTACCTAGTACATAAACAAGTACTGTAGAGTGATAAAAATCATGTCGAGCATATTCAAGAACATCTTCACAAGAACTTCTTGATTCTCTGAATCTGCCTTCCGTTTAGAAGAAAAGGAAAACTGCTTTTCTCTACCTGGCAAGAATTTTTAACCACTTTCACTTTCACTTCACTACAATGTAGTACATGACCCACTTTTTAACCACTTTCACTTCACTTTCACTTCACTTTCACTTCACTTTCACTTCACTTTCACTTCGCTTTCACTTCACTTTCACTTCACTTTCGCTTCACTTTCACTTCACTTTCACTTCACTTTCACTTCACTTTCACTTCACTTTCACTTCGCTTTCACTTCGCTTTTACTTCTACAGATGATCCGTCATTTGGGTGTGATCGGCGAGTGCAACATTCAATACGCTGTGGACCCCAAGTCTGAGGAGTTCCGGATTATTGAGGTGAATGCTCGGTTGTCCCGCAGTTCAGCTTTGGCGAGTAAGGCAACCGGCTATCCCCTAGCCTACGTCGCGGCAAAGCTAGGCTTAGGCCACGACCTTGTTTCTCTACGCAACGCAGTCACCAAGAGCACAACGGCTTGCTTCGAACCGAGCTTGGATTATTGCGTAATCAAAATCCCAAGATGGGACTTGAAAAAGTTCGTAACGGTGGACAAGGTACTTATACTTAAAATCATACTTAGAAATACAACAATGATGTTGAACTACAGAAGTTTTTCTACAACTAGAAGAACAAGGTAGTCCAGATCCTCCAGAACATCAATTCATTGTCGTTATAAATAAAATCAAGTATTAATTCAGGTCGTCGGCAGTTGCATGAAATCCGTTGGCGAGATCATGGCGATTGGACGCAGCTTCGAAGAAACAGTCCAAAAAGCTCTGCGCATGGTTGATGACAGTTGCTTGGGCTTCGAAGGGGACCGCTTCGATTTGGAAGCTGGAGGTGGCCGAACCTACTGCAATTTAGAAGAGGTGAAGACCGAGCTAGCGAACCCGAGTCCGGTCCGGATCTTTGCGATTGTTAAGAATCAAGAATGTCAGGAGAATGTACACCAAGATTCAGGAGAATGAACGTACAACCTAGAAGTATGTAAAGTCTAAGTTCTTTATAAGTTACGCTAGGAGCTAGCATGCAGTATCAGCATAATGTGAATTTAGATTATGTAAGTTGTCCATTCAAGTTTTTACGCAAATTGCAGAATGAAGACTACGGCGCGCATCTCTCTCTCTACTACGCAATTCAGTCCAATTGCAGAATGAAAATAGACTCAAATATAATGAAGAACCTTCTAATAGGCCCAAAGCTTTCGAGTATGGCCTGAATGTGCATGACGTGCACTCTCTGACCAAGATTGACCGCTGGTTTTTGAGCAAATTGTGGAATATCCACTCTCTCTCTGGCATTCTACGTTCGACGAGTTTGCCATTTCTCCGAGACGATCCAGGTCTACTTCATGCCGCGAAGAAGAACGGCTTTTCCGACAAGCAGATCGCCAAGCTGATCACACAAGGTTCTTTGGTTGCGGGAAAGGGTGGTAAGGGCGCATCACCAACGGGTACAGAACAACATGCAAGCAAGAAGAAACCACTCGTCGTGCAAAACTCGATTTTACGGTCAGGAGCTTTTATATGGTTTTTTCCCTTCTCGGCATCGATTTATTTGGTAAGAAGTAGGGTTTTGCCCTGTTGTAAAAATATTCTCATGTTGAAATACAAATACAAGGACCGCAGATGAGGGGTCTTCAAGATGAGGGGAGCGAGATGATGAAGAAAAGCCGACTCTAACGACTGACCAGATCTACAGCGGCTACAACAGCAATAAAGCTTCGGCCTGTTCGGAGGAAGACGTTCGGCAAATTCGACACCGTGAAAATATTCTGCCTTGCGTAAAACAGGTCGACACTGTGGCTGGTGAGTTTCCCGCAGAAACGAACTACCTGTAAGGCTTGTTCCCTAAACCCTAACCCAGAAGCATCTTGTTTAAAGCTGCCCCATACATAAGGTGGTCAGAAGCATCTTGTTTGTCAAGCATCTTGTTTGAAACTTGTATGATACACAAGGAAAAAGAAGCATCATTTTTCAAGATGCTGCGTCTCAAGATGTTAAGGTATTTTTTGAAATGAGAGCGGTGCATCTATGCAAAAAGGATCGGAGGGTCATAAGATTAAGAGTACTATCATGTCTAATACCTGTACTTGACCTACAATGGTGAGGAACACGATGTGGACCCTATCGTCGTGGACAAGAAACAAGTCGGGCGATTAAACGCAGCAGCGAAACGTGCACAAGGAGGCAGCCCGAAATTTCGAATGTTCACACCATCCAAAGCCGGTGGCCACTACTACAATCCGGCCTCAAGTTAAGCTTAAGGAAGCTGATTTTTATAATTCATCATTTACATCATTTTTACTTACTCTTTTTACCACGTGTCTCTCTCTCTCTCTGGTGACTGTGTCATATTCATTTATGAATACAACTGTTATTTAAGTAGAAGTTTCCTTCTCAAGAGGATCTTCTACCTCTAGTCTGGGTCGTTTGGAGGAGGAACCTCGAAAAATTCCAAGCGCCTACCTCTAATTGCAGGCTCCAGAACAGACGCGGGACAGGTTTTTTGGACAAGAAGGAGGAAGCACGCACAGCCATTCAGGCAATGCAGGAGATGACTCTCACGGAGGCTTCTACATGGATCCGAGCCAGGCAGCCTCACCTGTTAGCACTCGAGGCGGAGGTCGAAGTGGAGCTTCAAACACGTTATGGTGGTGGTGGAGTGCTGAGGAGATCTACATTCTTCAAAAAGACATCTCCTAGAATTAGACGACGAAAGACGGACGAATCTTGAGGTTGAGTAGGGACATTTAGATGGACTAAATTTGTTTGGGAATTTTTTGGGAAAAGCTTCGTTCTAGTTCTATGACATCTGCTCCATCTTCTTCTTCTCCTTGGTTCATACCCCGGCTCCGTCATCGTCCTGGGTTGTGGTTGCTATCGCATCGGCAGCAGCGTGGAGTTCGATTGGTGCTGCGTGCAAGCCGTGAAGACCATCCGGTCTGCGGGTCGTCCGGCGATTGTGATCAACTGTAATCCGGAGACGGTTTCTACCGACTTCGATGAATCTGATCGATTGTTTAAGACTTCTTGGAACAAGCAAGTAAGTAAAAGTAAATGGTTTTGAATAATGAAAGAAGGAGAGCTTAACATCATCTACATTTTTTACGTACGTAGAATATATTTATAGATATACCCACCAGCAGCTGCATAACTAAGAAGGAAGCTTGTGAGTGGTCCCACCTTCTCTCAAGAACTACATACATCCTCGTCTTCTACTTCTTTTTCTAATCCCCATTTCGACGAACTGAACCACGAAACAGTCCTTGAGATCTACCAATTCGAGAACCCATACGGACTCGTCATCAGCGTTGGAGGGCAAGTTCCCAACAATCTGGCCATGGGTCTGGCGAAAACTGGACAGGTGCAGATCCTAGGAACGTCCGTTGCAGCAATCGACAGTGCTGAGAATCGGTTCAAATTCTCGCAGTTGTGCGACACGTTGCAGGTCGATCAACCGGAGTGGTCAGAATTTTCGACCTACCAAGAAGCCTTGGACTTCAGTGAGCGGGTTGTTATGGATTTTCATTTTGCAGTTGTATCGTCCTGGCGGCTCTAGAAGCCCACGACCTCGAAATTAACTATCGGATAAGGTACGTAGAAGTAGAACAAGAAGTACAAGATGAACCACCAGAAGATTACATCAATCATCTTGAACAAGGAGCAAAAGCAATAGAAGGTTGTAAAGGGGTTCGCTGAAATATAGTCAGCATCATGATCAGCAAACAACCTTACTACATCAACAACACGTGGTCTACTTTGCAGCTGTCTCCCTCTCGTCGCCTCTCCTCTCCTCCTGTCTCTTATCTCTCTCTAAATCGTCTTTCCCTGTCCTCGTCCGTCCTTCGTACGTCCTGTCTGGTGCAGCCATGCGAGTGGTGGTGGATAAAGACGACCTCTATGGATTCCTCAGGTCCGCAGCCATCGTCAGCCGAGAATACCCAGTCGTGATTTCAAAGTACTACTTACCATTTATCTTACCAAGAACTACTGAATCGCCTCCTTTTTAAACTTCTGTAAAACTGATTTCGGGTCGTGTGCGTGTGCACGACGCACGCTCAGGTAGTATAGGACTCTGTTCTGAACTATGCAAGAAGAACCTCAAGGTGGATCTTAATATTTCAGGTACGTCGAGCACGCTAAGGAGGTTGAGTTTGATGCTGTGGCGTGTGGCGGAGACGTCGTTAATTACGCCATTTCCGAGCATGTGGAGAACGCAGGAGTTCACTCAGGTGATGCAAGTCTCCTGCTACCTGCACAAAAGCTGTACGTCGAGACCCATCGCCGGGTGAAGAAAGTGTCTACCAAGATCGCCAAGGCGCTGGGCATCAGTGGACCTTTCAACATCCAATTCATGTGCAAGGACAACGAGGTGAAGGTAATCGAGTGCAACCTGCGAGCTTCCAGAACGTTTCCATTCATCTTATGGAAGTAGGAATTTCATCTTAATGTAGTCTAGTTGTCAAGAAGAAATAGAAATCAATATTCAGTCAAAAATCTACTTAGGCAGATGGCCGAGTAGATTTACATCATCATCAAGTCAAAAATCATAAGAAAAAGTAGTGCTAGTGCTAGAAGAACTACAAATTTTGACTACTAGTACAAAAATTAGATCATCATTATAGTCATAGAGGCCACCAGTGGGATGATCCACTCCAGCTTGATGACTTTGTTTGTCTTATCTGTCTAGTTGCTAAGTGCTAACCTATGCCTAGCGCAGCGGGCCCTTGATGGGCCCGCTTTCTGCCATACTCATAGTCATACTCATTATAGTCATAGAGGCCACCACCACCACCCAGGTGGGATGATCATGACAGAACGATGATCATGAAGAACTTCTCCAAGGGTTTAGGGTTCTCCATCTCTAACCCTCAGCAAGACGTTCAACATCAATGTTCTCCACCTCTAACCCTCAGCAAGACGTTCAACATCAATTTGATTTCGTTGGCAACGAAGGTGATGCTTGGACAAACGGTGAGACCAGAAAAGATGCATCCCATCGACGTCGGCTATGTAGGCTGCAAAGTAGCCGTGTTCAGTTTCTCGCGCCTGAAGAACTCGGATCCGAGGTTGGGAGTGGAAATGCAATCCACAGGAGAAGTGGCTTGCTACGGTACAACTCAAATGATGAAGATGCTATAAATATAATTCATTCTCTTTCTTGTAGATACTACTTGTAGTTTGCACGGGTACAACTCAAATGAAGATGCTATATCATTCATTCTGCTCTTTGTAGATACTACTTGTAGTTTGCACGGGTACAACTCAAATGAAGATGCTATGTAAATATATTATTTCTCTTTGTAGATACTACTTCTAGTTTGCGTTTGGGTTCGCGGCGCTGTGTATCTTCGTCGCGACCTAGTAAATGCATTAGGTCAATACGAAGCTGCTTTTGCGACTATAACATTATGCCATTCTTGAGTAACAGATACATCGAATTCGAGATGCTGATCCGATGACCGTCCCTCTTCTTCTTCTCGTCAACATCTAAATCTTCACACGACGTAGAAATAACTATTTTTACTGCATCGATTTCAATACACGATCACGACCAGTTGTTGTGAACGAGTATGAAGCCTACTTGAAGGCAGTGATATCAAAAATACACCAGGTATGAACAAGTACGAAGCTTACTTGAAGGCGGTGGTATCGAGTGGAATTAAGCTCCCGGACAAGAACATCATGGTCTCAATCGGTCCGTCGCATGACAAAGGTGATCTTGTCAGCGCCATCCGCATGTTAGTCGAAATGGGCTATCAGCTCTATTTTAAGGCTCATAACAATATATTTTCATTTCCGTTCTCGCAGATAAAAGAATCTGGCTTATAGTTTTCCTATTGGAAATGTGAATTATCGAAAACATTCATGAATTATCGTGAGCTCTAACTCATGTACCAAAGGGACATACGAATTTTTCAAAGCAGAGATGCCAACTTTCGCTGGTATCATGGTGCACAAGCCTCACGTCCGCAAGACACCGAACGCGACTGATTTGATTCTTATGACTGTCCGTAGAAACAAGCTAATTTTTTTTAATGATCTACTTACTCGTACTATTGATGTTGAAGTTCTTGAGTGTAGTGCTTCTAGAGCAGGACTTGTACGACCAATAGGCAGGAGAATTCAACTACTGACGTCTACTAAGCACTAAATAAAACAACCGGTTCGTTTTTACCTCTAGCGTGTAACCCTTCGTCCAACAAACTACTTACAACCTTAGTACAGACACCAAGAACATCTTCCTCTTTCTCTAAGTTGCAGCAAGGCAAGATCGATCTAGTTATCAACGTGCCGGACAGTATGGACAGTGGTGGCGCGACAGACGGCTTCCAGATCCGTCGTCTTGCAGTCGACTGCTCCGTGCCTTTGCTGAACGATGTGAAGACCGCGCGTCTGTTCATAGAAGCCCTCCACCGAAAGTGGGAACGTGAAGCCGCAGGAAAGGAGTTCTGGGGTATCACCAGCTGGCAAAGCTACATGGCTATGGAGTGAGTTTTACCTTGTGGCAAGAAAGCTACATCTCGGCTATGGAACAATAGGCTCAGTCAGTGGTTCACCAGGTGGTCAAAACTGCAGAAGTGGTTCACCAGTTCCGTAGATTTAAATCAAAGCAAGAGGAGATCATGCGCATTAACGATTAACCAGCTGGCAAAGCTACATTGCTCGGCGGAAGGAGTAAATGCAAAACTGTTCATGACCACAAGGGGGTGGATCATGAACATATACATCATAGTATAGCAGAGCTATACAGGTGATTAGCCATGGGATAAAAGTATAACGGTAGTTAACTTTTTTATGTAGGAGGTAGGTACGCGTACGTACTTCTACGACAAAACAAGATAAAGTTTCGAAAACTAGAATCGATACGACATACGTTCATCACTACGACATTTTTTAATAGATTACTGTTTTGCTTCGAATTCGATGTGCGGGAGCGGGTGGACCAAAATGAGTATAAAGATATAGCAAAAAAAATAGATGTCACTGTCATTTACGCTAGGGCGGGAAGGATGATGCACTTCAAGGTTAAGATGCAGACCGTTTTTTTTTGAATCAACCAGGAGGCAGCTGTCGAAACATTAGCTTGAACTATCTGAGTAATATATTTTCAAGAATTTCCTCTAAAACAATCAATCAATTTGAAGCACTTTTTATAGAAGAAGTCTATGAACTATGTGCATGTGCTAGCACGACGAACATCTTATCTCGTTGAATAATGTTCCGAACACGTGGGTGCTCCACCATATTTTTCACATCGATGTGAATAAGTCAATGTTGATAACATCACTCATCATACAACTGTAGCTGTACTAGTAGGGGAGAATTTTTGAAATTAAGCATTGTGTACTGACTATCGGAGTATATTTGATAGTGTATAAAGCAATAAATACAACAAACTCATTGGCTGAGTTTGTGAAAAAGTGCTGATTCTCTCATCAATAGATATGAATAATATCACAGACAGAAATGTGAAGACGGATAGAACTATAGAAGTACTAGAAATAATACTAGGGAAGACCTACGACACAAGAAGTAGGAAATACAGCTACAGGAGACTCTTTAACGGACGTAGTTTTAACTAGTAATATAATAATTACTTTCAAAAAAAAGTGGGAATGGTACTATTGGATTAGTTGCTCTCAGATCGTGATCGATGTCGTAGTTTTTTTCGTCATGGGAAAAAATCGAAAGCCAGCAGACCACGAATCATCAACTAAAACTACGATCTCGTTAATACAAACACAACAAAAATTTTTATAGGTGGTGAGTACGAGTAGCAGACTATGAGTACTATGAAGACTACTAATAAATATCTCTAATTTTTATCTCTAATCGCTCACGCAAAGAAACACCACATCCATTGAAAAGGATTGAAAAACAACCATTTTTTACGTGGACACACTCACATCTACCCTCCAAAAACTTTTTAAAGACTGGAGGTTTCACATCAAATCTGAAATCTGAAACTTCGCAGTTGCTTCCTTTGTCAATAATTGAAGATCACTCGGTCGTTCATCGATGTCATGTAAGTACGTATTTTTCGACATCGACTCAACAACAACAACTGATGAAAAACACAAACGCAACTACATCCCTGTGCGGGTGCCGGATGCTCGTTCGGCCTCGTTCTTTTAAGACCAGGATGAGGTCTCTAGTAGTGTCGTCTAGCTTGTTCCCTTCTTGCAAGACGATTGATGTGCATGCAAGAGCAAGTCGTGTACTCTGTCAAAACTGTCTCGATTGTCATCAAAGCTGTCGTGAAGGTTATCCTTCCGTCGTTATTTGTACCTCCTGCTCATCGGAGAAAAAAAGTCAGTTCTTCGACGAACACGAACTGGCTGAAGCAGAGAATCAATGATTGCGACACTCAACATCACTCATCTATGAACGAAACACGAAAAGAAGAATGTAGGAAAGCGAAAGTTGTAGAGATTGTACGACATGTGGGGTGTGGTACTCCTGCCGCCTGCAAGAGGTGCAAATAAGAGACAAGAACACCTATGAAGAATGAAGAGTCCTAGTTCTTGGCAGAGGCAGGACTAGACATGACTATGAATACTTAGGTATATTACTTTCTTCTGCTCACTATCATCTACAACAGCACGGGATTACAGTCATTTTCATCAAGCCAATTCATGATTTCTCGATTGTATTCTGATCAATTGGTAGTACTTTGATGTCATATTCTTGATTGAAAAAGCTCTATGTGACTATACTAGACACGACTGCTCAGCTTCAGATTCAATTTTTCGTCATACTAGTAGAAGTAGTACCTGGATCTATCAAAAATGGACATCGATTCCGGTCCGGGCATGAGGTACGGCGGCGATCGAAATGCAGCTGGTATTCCCCGTAGTTGTTCTTTCCCGGACCATTTTTTACTTAAGCACAAAGTTAAATTTCTAATTCTAAAAAGAGCGCTCTGTCTTGTCCCAGTAGTCTTGACACATACATTTTTTCCGTTCAGGCCGTTCTCAAGGCAGAGACTCTGTCAAGCGCGGACGAGAGGACACAAGCCGAGGTCCGCGCGACGACCGGTTGAAGAGGCAAAAGTCACTAATGGGGGTCGAACCAGTAGGTGCACCTTCAACCTCAACAGGTAATATCATCGGTGCTGGAGGTCTCCTGGTTGGGGGATCCTCATCTGCTTCTTCATCTTCTGGTGCAACTACTACACTGTATTCAGCTATGAAGATGACGGAGCGCACACGTTATCAGCAGGATGCCACTAACCCGAATAGTACACGCAATACACCGAGAGGCAGTTACACAAGAGGTTTTCCTGCAAGTCCGCAACGCCTTTCTGCTGGTGGCGGAGGACCGGGTCAACACAGCACTACTTCATCTTCTGGAGCAAACTACAGAAGCAATATTACCTACAGCAGCAGTACTTCTAGCACGACTTCTGGACTCCAACATGGACCACAAGTAGTCGGCCTCTACAACAGCAACCATCATCAGCAGATGAATCGTGGTGGTGGGGGAACCTATAACAGGTACGGAGGTGGAGGGCGTATGAGCTCCAGTCTCATGCCAGGACGAGCGTCTATGGCACTGGGAGGAGCCTCCAGAGGGAATCAAGGCTCTGGTGGATCATCTGGGTTTCCTATAGGGAGCATATGGGACGTGTGCAAGGCAGTGGAGGACTGTCAACTTGAAAGCTCGAATTTCGCGATCGATGCTCTGGCTGTGCCGGCTGTTCTTGGTACTTGTCTACTTTCTTCGTTTTTAAGAAATTCTAATTTGCAGCATCAAGCATGAAGGAATAAATTCTGTGGGATAAGATGATAGAGACCCTCCTCTCGGCAAGCGCCGTGATATATCCACTCCTCGCCGGCCTCTTGATTCCTACGGAAAAACTCAGGCCCTCGTGGATTCCAGTTAATCGCTCGTTCTTTCGGCCTCTCGAAAATTCAAGCCGGTTGGAAGACTAGTCGTTTAGGACAAAGGCGACCGACTCTGATTAGCTTTTGTCCATCGGGTTCTGCCAGTGCAACACCTGGCACAAGCAGCACCAGCACATCAACTTCTGGTTCTGGTGGCGTTCGCTGTCTCATCTATGAAAAAGAAGGCAGTGGTACCAAGCGAGAAGTCTCCGAAGAGGAGCTCGAGAAATTTATAGGCCTCGAAAACGAACGCTGTGGAGAACGCATTTTGTTGTCGAATCCAGTTCGAGTTGAAATCATCTCTCCCGAAGTCGAAGCTGAAGTTCAGATCTTGGATTTGCCAGAGCAAAATCCAGCATCCACAAGTGCGGCAATGAATGTGATACAAACTTTTTCAAGTAGTCAAGCACAAGCACAATCTTCACAAGTTCCGGCTGGACGTGCAAATTATGGGAGTGGAAGGTACTACCACGAAAACGTCGGTCCTCGTTAATTATAATATATTGGGCTCAAGGTAAAAACCAAAAATCAAACCATGGAGTGAGTGTTCAAAAATACTCTGCTTCTATTATAGATACGTAGAATATAATAGGGAGAACTACACCATGTTCCATTCACTGACACTGTAAGATCAGCTTCTTTTCCTTGATGAAATCTTTTCAAAAACTTATCTACCCCATAAACAGGCATCTTTTCCTGGATGAAATCTTATTTTCAAAAACACTTATCATTATCTAACCCATAAACAGGCATCGCAGTGAGTCTCAGCTTTCTAGCGCCGCAGAAGCTTGGCCCGGATGGGTGAAGAAGATGTGTCGCGGAAAGCCCATTGTCCTCGAAAAGCCTGCCGACGGTTGTAATCATGAACCTGGTGCGGAGTACTTCATTCTTCCTGGCGCCGCTCTTGAGTATGATCCGGCGCAACACCCAACAAGCGGCGAGGGAGACCAAGGCGCAGGTGCAGGAGACGCAGTTATGTCGGATTCTCTTGCTTTGCCTGTTGGAAGTGTTGTGGGTGCTGGAGAACCGGTAGTGGTCTCAGACCACGATGGCAAAATGGACGTTGATCACGAGATTGCAGCTAGTCATGCAGGCCAGATTTTCCGACCGACCTGTCGTGTGAAGTTCCTGAGCGCGAGGGCTAATCTGGTTTCCTTCCTCCTTGGATACCATGAGAAAACCTTTTGCAATCGTGTGGCTCCGCAATGGTCTAAAATGTTGCAGCGCAAGCTAGGCGATTTGGACACAGTCCACAAACAAGTTCTAGAACTCGATAGGGACTTGGAATCCACTGTGATCTTGGCTAGAAACGCAGGAGCCAGCGTTGCTGCATGCTCCACTTTCCTCTTAGACGGCAGCATTCGCCAAAATTACTGCCAACAGAATTTGTTTATCGGCAGAGGAGGAGGATGTGGATTCGCATCAGAGAGCACGTCAACATCTTCAACATCAAGCAAGAACATGCTCGCGGCCGCTTCAAAGAAGCAAACTTCGTACAGCAAATTGTGGGCCGCACCTGCTCAACAGTCTAGTGCCGTAACCGGCCTGAATTCTTCATCCTCTTCCGGCCCATCATGTTCCAGTTCAAAATCAAATGCCATCGTTGTAGGTGAAACGCTTGGCACAGAGCTCGCGGAATTTGCGAAAGATGATCCAGAAGCTACACTGCCTGACAAAAGGTTTGGCTCATGGGCTGAACTGGGCAAATACTATGAGACGGTTGGGAAACCGCACTTCTTCGACCAAGAGGTGTCTGGTGGGGCTGCACTTGCGAGGCTATTGAAGGAATGCGAAGCTAGTGTACTTACTTCTACAACAATCTATTTCTATCATGATATATGAAAATACAACAATTACAATCTACAAGCATGATATGATAAAGATAAATAATCTGCATCTCGTGCTTTGTAGTTGTCAGAGAGAAGCAGAGCATACACTATTGAATTTTTGGGTGGAAAATGAAATTCTACTTTCTACATCACCTGAATGAAGATCATCCACCACGACATCATCGTCCCGCGTTCCACAGGTAATGTTCGCCACCGCAGCCTTACCCAACACCATGCAAGAGGTGCTAGCCTATCTAAAAAAAGAGGTAACGCAATCTGGTGGCGTCGTTGGCGGCAACAGTAGTACGACTTGGCAAGACGTTGTGACCAAGATTTTCAAGGCGTGTACTCACCAAGTTTTGCAGGATCAAGCTTTGTATGTCAGACGCCGACTGAATTGGTTCCTACGAAGGCAGAAAGACTCGGTCCTTGCGTGGATGCGGTCACTGCAGAACTCAGCAGATGCGACGTGGTATTCAAGGCTCTACTTAAGGCTTCAAGGAATTCATCTTAGCTAGCTCTAGCATCTTGGGGCCGTAGCTAGCTCTAGCATCTTGTTCTCGGGTCCGTTATTTCAAGTTCAACATAGGGGGCAACCACGGGCACCAAGATGCGCCTCAAAATGGGGATTCGTTCCTGGTGCTTCTAATCTACACGCAGCATGGTGATTTGTTGGCACAGAGACAGGAGATCAGGAGAGCAGTTTTCCGCGTTTACGATGAGGCTATCGAAGAAGAGTGCACCGCTTTCGAGAAAATCGTCCAGCAAATGCTCTCCGCGATTTACAACAAGCCTAATGCTTTCTTGGCCAAGAATGACCTTCGAGAATCCGAGACAGATGAGGTCGAGGAGTTTTCGCAGTATGTCCTCAACTACATTGCTGAGGCTGAGGGGAAGATGTGCTACTTGCCTCCGGAGCGGAAGATCGTACTGCGGCTGGACAAGTCCTGTACCTTGAAAATCAATCGGCAGATTGTGGTGGATTTGACACGCAAAAAGAGGAGGACGCAGTACAGTTGCATTGTTGGCAGGAATCCGAGCTTGGTGACCGAACACATAGACGATATGCGTGTGTCGAGTACGCATTTTGCTATTCAAGTGCACGAAGGCCGGATGGTTTTAGCCGATATGAGTTCGAACGGAACGTTCATCCAAAGGCACAGCGGCCTCATCTCAAAGGTCGGGAAGGACACGTCGACAGAAATCCACATAGGCGAACGCATCGGAGTATTGCAGGGACCGCAGATCCCAGAAGCAGAACATGTGTGGTATACAGTGGACGAATGGAGAGCAAGTCAATTTCCTGGTGCGAATGGAGGAACGGAAGCTGAAAACCTTCAGCCTGTAGGTACTGCAGTACCGGATCCGATGAATACGACAAGACTAAACGATGGAAATTATGAAATGATAGAATCGAGTTCGAGACGATGACGAGACGGATTCATTTGTAGTAAGATTGAAACATGAAGATCCTAAGGCATTGCTCATGCCTGTCTCATCCCTCTCCTGGCTCTACTCGAGCCTGTTGTATCGTCCCAGACAACGCGGGCCTTAAACCTTGAACCTTGAAGTAAGTATGTCGTTATGTTCAACTACTTCTGATTTCTATGTCCTAGTCACGATCTTCACGATAACCTTCTAAGTCCTCCCCTCCGCAGCCCTAGGCCAACAAGATGTGAATATGGGAGGCGATCCATCTTCGATCGGCGCTGATGTCAGCATGGTGGCTGCCGAGAATTTTGAGGTTCCGAATGTGATAAAACAACGACCTCAAGTGCTCGAGAAAGATCGAGGTAAACGCCTACGCGCAGCCATGATTAGAGTGCGGGAAGAAATGAGTGTGAATCGCCGATCCGTAGAAGTGACCAAAAGGCTAGATCGCAGGTTCGACACTCAGGAAGTCGACACATACTTGCCACATGCAGCGAGACACATATTGAATGCGTTCCACTCGGTGAAGCGATGGGTACTTTTTTTCCCCAGTACACTGAGTAGTGTCACATCGTCTACCTATGGGAAAATGAAGGAAAGTTCTCTATTTCACAGTATAAATACTCCTAGGAGGAGGAGGGGAGAGGAAAAGATAAAGAAAAACCTTTTATATTTTACAGTTGTCTGGAAGACCATATGCATATCTGTTGAAAGTGGAACTCTACCGTAAGCTATCCGAAAGTCGCAAAAAAGTGCTCCCAACAGGAGGTGGATGGTCTGCTCAATTTTCCATTTTGGCTAGGTGCGTCATTTCCGATCACGAAAATATGTGATGTCGCTCATTATCAAAATAGTGACCCCACTAAGAGGGCGAAAAGCTGGCCAATTTTCAAAATCGATGTTGTCTAATATTTTTGACCTCCAATGTTTAATTGGTCAGGAAGTAGAATTCAGTTCACAACACTTTACGTTGAAATAGCTACACCCAAGTCATCTTATTCCTCCTCAAAACCAATCTCAGCTCTCTCTCCTTCCTCCTCCTGACAGGTCGCTTCCCACGTCACCTTGTTCGCACATGCTTTTCTCATACGACCTCTGAGCAACCGTCTTAGAGAAGCCATGAGCAGATTGACGATGGCGGCATCTGACGAAGCGTCGGAAGAGCAGCTGTGGAAAGAGCATGCTCGGATGTTATTGGATATTGAGACGAAGCAAGACAGGATCCACGACGCGATGGATCGATTGATGATGCAGCAGAGGCATCTGCTGTGGCAAATGCGGAGAGGGGGGTGAAAGAGGCACTTTGTGAAATAGTTTCTTTGGCGGATGATCATGTCTTTCTTGCTGAATAAGGAACAGAGTTCGAAGATGAAGATGATCTAAAGTCTAGGAGTGCTCGTCTCGTTGTGATCATAGGTAGTGATAGCTTCCAATCTAAATACTTAACAACTTCAACAAGGAAGAACTTGAACTTGTGAATACGGTCACGATGAAAATCAAAATCACGGCGAATAAAAGCGAAAAGCATGATGAAATTCTCGTTTCGCTCTGGAAGATCGAGTTCATGGTGACGATGGGAAATCTAAATGCCAACGAACTAGCTACAAAAAGAAATTGCACCAGCACAACGGCAGCGCAAAATTGGAATTCCTCGCGAAACGAAAATACACGTTGGTTTCGATGTTCAGTGTACTGGAGTCTCCTCCTCATCTTCAGGCTGCATGTTCAGACTTGTTCTGTTGAAGAAATAGATTCTAGCAATGACAATGAAACTCAGCTAGCTCCTGAACGACGTGAATGATAAAGGCGTTCCTTTTAGTACGACTACTTCCGCGTGGCGCGTGTATCGTGCCAATCGCTTTTCTTCAAACGCGGTCGTGCCACTGGTCAGATGAAGATGAAGTGGTCTCACCAAATTCACATCGACATCAAATCAAATGACTAAAGAGTGCAGGAGGTGGAAGAGACAGATAGCGATACCCATAAGTAAGAACAGTAACCTCCATTTGAATTCAACATCAACCTAATCCTAACTAAAACAAAGTATAAGTAGAGAAGCAACACGAAGATGTCCTCATTGTCAGCGTCCTCTTCGTCCGAGGTAGACACCAGTGGGTGGCTCACCTTCTATCCCAACTACTGCAATTCCGAAAAAACTGTGCCTGAGGGCCGTCGCATCGGCAAAGCCACTGGTGTCGCTCATCCTACCGCTTCCGAGATGGCAGAAGCAGCCAAACAGTTGCAGCTTCCAGTCCAGCTGCAGATGAACAAGGCTTATTCTCGCGACTGGCTAGTGCGAGGCCGTATCAAAGTCCTATTGAAGAAGGAGAATGGGACTCTGGTGAACAGTGGGATTCGAACGAAGCGGGATTTTCTGAAGCAAGTGTGCAAAATCATTCCGACACTGAAAACGCGGACTGGCGCAGCGACGGCACCAGTAGATCCAGTGATGGCACTGTGCAATCAAATCGCAGCAGAAGCAGGACCTGCGCAACCAAAGAAAAACGCGGAAAAAGACGCAAAGAAGAAGAAAAAGAAGTAAGAGCCGTACTAGTACTTCTAGTTGTGCTAAGTTGTGTAAGACGACGAGTACTACTTCTAGTTCTTGTGTAAGACACGAGGAAATTGAAATAGTACTAGCAGACAACTACTGGTACTGCGAGGACATGAACGTGATAAAAATGCGGTGGAGAAGTCCGAGAGGACGAGTAGGGCAACACCAGCTCGTTGCAGCGCTCCTGAAAACGAGCAACTCAGGGAAGACGTATCGCTGTCTCTTTCCTCATTTTCATCATTTGATCATGATCTCAACCCCAGAACCACAAGACAGTCCCCCCTCACCTTGACCTTCCGATGGACCACAAACCCCCAAACGTGTCAACTTCCGTTCCACGTCTTCTGTTTAGATGATGGCGCAAGGATACTGAAAAGAGAGTCTAACTAACTATCCAGTAACTCAGATCCACCAGCGAAAGGATCGTGGTAAAGGCTTGGATAAACTTCTTTTCGACAGGGGAGAAGAGAGTGAGATACCGAGGATAATGTTGTACGTTACACTTGATCTTAAAAAAGGAGGATTGCATTGTTAAAAAGCGTTAAGGAAGAAAGATGAAGAAATTATACAAGGTATAATGATCCAAAGGTCGTGGACTGAGTCAGCAACAAGGTAGCCATAAGCGATGGACAAAAGGTTGCGGTCCTGTGTAGTCGCTGCCAGTCTGCGTGACCTAGGAGGTGTGATCGATAAAGAAGTGTAGTCAAAGTACTAGTTTCTTAACCTCCTGAAGTGGAGATTGTAAGGTCAAACAATTCACACGAATTATCAATTTTGTATAATTTCTATCGACTTCGACGTGATTGATTTTTCATGTAGTTGAATGATGCCCATGCTGTTCGTCTAAATCATGTAAATTTATATCTCCTTCATCAAAATGGATCTGCGTGTTAGTGTGTTGCTCTGGGTCCTGTTGCTGGACCAATTATCTAGGGCAGCCCGTCCTAGAGTTGTTGACCAATTCCACGCCCGGCTTCGAGGATATCAGCAACCTCAGCAGGATCGACCAGCCGTCGCAGCTGCTGAAACTTCAGAGTATGGTTATGTTGCCGCTGGCGATCGTGTTTCTTCACTATCTCAAGATGGAAGCACCTACGCCGGCGCTTCAGCCGGTAGTGTGCCGCTGCTTGGAGGTGAAAACGCTGCTGTCCTGAATATGCCATCACCCACGCCGCGACGGCTGGTCGCTGCTTTCTCAGGACTGAGTACGGTCGGAGCAACATCGTCATCTAGATCTGGTGGGGCAATGCAGATCCAGATGCAAGGAGGAGCAGGACCGGAGGCTGTGGAGGATCATCAGGCGTCGTTGCTATCGAGGGATAACGAGGAGGCTGTGGAGGACGAGGGCCATCAGGCGTCGTTGCTATCGAGGAGGAGAGAAGATGACCGAAGAGAAGCGCAAGGAGGTGGAGCACATGAAGGACATGACCAGACTGGAAGAAGATCTTCCACAAGTGAAAGAAAACGAATCTTCGTAGCTGCAAGAGCCATGATGGGAGGTCAACACATAGAAGGTTCTTCGGGAAGATCCACCTCCAGCACCACGGCCACGACATTGAGGGCAATGGACACCAAGAATTTTGTATTCACGACTGCAAAATCGCCACCTGCGCCACCCGCCGGCCATACACGACCTAGTGCAGCCAGTAGTACGAAGACAGTAAAAAAACCGTCCGCAGCAACATCACAAGAGAACTCATTCGTTGCGTACTCTTCAGAGCCCGTCCGACAGTTACGGTCGCAAGAACTGAGGGTCTTTTTCGCGCTTAAGTGGTTAAACTACAACGGCGAGCCCAGCTTGCCTAGTGCTGAGTGTCCGATTTGCTACGAGACGGTGGTCTGCAGTAACGAAGATCGGAAAAGTAAGGAGAGCTGCGCAAGGACTAGGACAAAGACAGTAGGATTAAGACCTCACTTAATCCATCTTTTAGCCCATCTGTGAGCTGTTTGCAAGAAGAAAAGCGGAGGCAGATGAGGGAAAAGATGGGATTGTAGTGAGTTCTAATAGGAGTAGTTTTACCTCCGCTTCCATCTGGAATCACCAATCCGTTGGATCCTAATGTACAAGAAATGCACCAACGACCAAGGACAACAACGAGCACCGCTACTGTGGCACCAGCTTCATGTACTCGCTACACAATTAGTGATCAACAGAAACAAGAACGTATCGCTCTGTATCCCTGTGGCCACTTTCTGTGTGAAAATTGCGCTTTACAGTATGAGGTAAAGGGTCGCGGGACTCTTCGGGGATGTCCGACATGTCGTGCTGCAAGTACTAGCAGAGGCATTTTGCCGAGTCTGCAGGAACACAGATCTCATTTTCGTGTGGATGCTGTGCTTGCAGATGACACTTTGGGGCCAGAAGCGGACCCACCATGGAATACCCATGAGATGCGTTCACGTTCTGATCTGTTTCCAAGGCAATTTTTCTTGTCGACAGGGATTACAATCGAAAAAATCGATCAGTTGCTTGGTCTATTTCGGAAGAGAGGACGGTCGAGTAAATCGACTAGAAGACCGACAACTGCGTGCACAGCCACAAATATAGATGAGGAGCGTGTGCTGCTGTGGCAAGCATTACAGGCTCATGTGGAAAGGGAGTACAACGACGCGTTAGACGACACGCAACGGCCACTTTTCTGTGGGGAGCAGGAAGGAGAATCAACAAGCACTGCCGCGCCAGTGCAACAGATAATGACCGGCACGACAGCTAGCACGACCCCTGCATCGTCTTCAGCCGGTGGTGGTTCGAGTGGAGGTCCTCACCAGGGAGCAGCGAGAGCAGATCACACCGCAGAGAAGCAGGGAGGCAATCCCTTTTCTGAGGTCGAGAAGTCCACTTCTACCCTTCTACTCCAAGAACAACGCGTTTTCCCTAGAAACACTAGCTGACGAGCTCGGAGAGGAAAATCTCTGCGCGATCTTCATGTGGCTAGTGATAAAGCTGTCAGATTTTAAACTGCAAAAAGCCGTAGCAGGGAATGTAGTCGATAATCACGTAGGAGCAACAGGAGCAAGACCTGAGGAGGAGGATCAAAGAACTGACGGGGATGATCATGATGGGACATCACTTGGGCAACTACAGTATGAAGCTGCTTGTCCTCTAGCTGCGTCCACAACTTGTTACACTTCACCCGCCACCTCTATGGCATCCTCGCTCTTAGCATCATCCGCCTGCCCCCTTCCTTCTTGGTCTCTTTTAGGGGGATCTATTACTATTGGAGGGCCTTGCTCAGGCTTTTCGCGAGTGCGTTCTTCTGCCTCCTCGTCTGATGCCACGTCATCATCTTCACAAGTTGGAACATCGCTTAGTTCCTCCGGCAACACGCTCTTAGCGTCAACTTCCTCGCTGCTTTCGCGTAGTCGGGGTTCGGTTCGGGAGATAGGTGGCTCAGTTTTGTCCAACCTTCAAAAAGATGAAGAGAGTGTGGCTGCTCTTCACGAAGTTGATGAAAATCTTAGAGCTGCCACGTCAGCAGCAAGAATTCCATTAGACCAAGGGCTAGAGGCATCTGCTGACTCTTTTGCTATAGCGCTCTTGTGTGAAGGTGGCGATGATGAACAGGAGGATGAAGATGATGCTCAACATCAAGATGTTCAACATCAAATTCAAGATCCAGCAGAAGACCCTCAAGGAGATAGCCAGGATGCCGAAATTTACGATCACAGTGAGGAAGAAAAGGGCGATAAACGAGCGAGTGGAGCTATAATATGTGATGTCCTAGATGAGACTGAGACCACGGTCGAAGCTTTAGAGCTAGATCATGAGGACACCGGGAGAGCATCAAATAGACAAAGGGATGCGGCTGTCGCTGAGCTGAAAGCCTTCGTCGCGTCGCAACGCGTTCACTCTCGTTCGATAAACTGGGGTCGTGTCATCGGCAGTGCTGGCGCGATAGCCTGCGACGTATGGGGCATGCAGCAGATGCTGTGCACTGGTGTCGGAACTAACTTTTGGGTTTACCTTACGCCTTTGTTTTGTTGCCTGACTATGGCTTCCCGGACATGCCATGCTGTACTGGACAAAGCTTCCTACACGAATTCCGCGCCCAACATCGCGCAGGATCTTAGGCACACAACATCATACTGTCCCACGCCGTTTTGCTGTATTAGCTACGACGATTGCGGTGTCCGGACCTTGAACGCACCATATTGCGCTTTTGCGTCAGAGTGTTTTGCTCCAGGTACACCGTGTAGTTGCGTCAGCGACTCGTGCGTTTCGAAGTGTTATGGCAAGATCAAGAATAGTGACTTAAGTAATTCAGGAAAGTCGTAGCTAGGTCCACTCTGAACAAACTACCTCCATCATCATCAAGTATATCCCATCTCGTAGCTGTCGTTCAACATCTACTTCTCGATCTCATGCCGTTCTCATGATACTTGTTTGTAATAAGTCTGCAGGGATCCCTCTCCCTAAATCGCCTGGTAGATGGAACACCTCCAAGGAATACACCGTGTCCATTTTGAACAGGGATATGATCGTCCGAATTCAATTTGTATCCTTGTTGCATTCGTTACCTGTCTGTGACATCAGCTTCAGCACCTATATATTTATAATATCTCTAATGCAGTTTTTTGTATCCTTGTTGCAACAGATGCCTGTGTGTGGCGCATTTTTTGTGTGATAGGCTTCCAGACCGTCTTTGCTCAGTATACGAAATGTGTTTTGGTTACCTATGCTGCTGTCCTCCTGAAGAACAACATGAAGAAGATCAAGATGCTGGGCCGACTGCTGCTGCTGCTGCCGCGGAAGCAGCTGGAGGTGCCACCTCAACACCTGCAACTGCTGGACCAGCTGGAGATGGGGGGACCACCATCGACATTGGTGGACAAGCAGGAGGAACAAATGCAGCTCAAACAGAACATGTACGAGGAGTAGACGATGGAGCAGGCCTAGACTTTCGCGCTGGAACAAATGATCCGCAAATAGCGACTTCTGGAGATACAACAAGTACATCATCTTCATCATCATCTAATATCGGGGCGACCACGTCTAGAAGGCCAACCACAATTTCCAGCAGGACGATTGTGGATGTTGATATAAATGACGAAATGAATATCGGAGCACCTCAAACAACTCAAAGAGACATCTTCAACTTAGCTTCGTCCAGTGTTGGCTCTTCTACTTCTCCACTAGCATTTGCTATTTCTCGTATCAAGGGTGCTGGTCGAGGTGGAGCGCCACTGTATGAACTTGGCTCCGATTTTCGCTCCGAAGTGTTGAAGCAATACACAGACAAACCGGTGGGTCTGTACTTATGATGAATGTTGGAAATTGATGATGTGGCTCAGGTAGGCGTAGTTCATCATCATTCATCAAAATGAAAATTACTTACTCTAGGTGACATGTCCTGGTAATCGTAATCAGGAGACCATGATGTCTACTTCGTGCTCTAGTCTACCATGATGTTTATGAAACCTCCTCAACCCAACCTACCGGTACCTCTGGCTACCTCACGATCTTTTTCTAATTTTGCGCGAACTAAAGACTGAGGTTGAAGCCTGCCTGGCAATGCATAACGGATCGCGTGAAAAAAAGCTAAAGGTCTCCCGACTGGTAAACTTCTATCAGGACCTCTCAGCTGTTATCACTCGGCGAGAACGAAATCGACGACGGCGATCACATTAAAAAACTGGATGAAAAAAAAAGAGCTTCGATCAAGTCTTCTGGACGTGAAGTAGATACTCTGTGTGGACGAGTAGATTTTGAATTTTGCATAACGTTTTTAACGCTTATTAGACCCAATGGAAAATTTAGACTTTAATATTAAATAGAGACTCGTCTGGGAAATCTTAGGCAGCTCGCCGAATAGATTCAATTCATCAGAGAAGTTCTTTGATATCACGTTTTGATTATTTGTTGTATTAAATCTACTCGAGAATATAGACGATCACGATAGTAACAATGATATTGAATTATAGTTGGAGGTAGTATCACGACAACTAGGGGAGGAGAAATTTCGATTGATGCAGAGCTGCAGCCGCTGATTTGGGGTAGGAGGCCGAATCGTGGTTTTTAGAAATTGTTGAAAAGGTGTTTCATCTTGAACACGATTTGTTGTCCGCCATAAGATTGCTAATAATGCAAAAAGAATGTAGTTGTAACATCATTAGCTCAACACTTATTGAATTTGATGTAGAAGAAAACTAACAGCTTCAACAAGCACAGAAAATGTACAACAAACATGCAGATTATGAGCCCCCTGACTGCGAACCTCGACTGCCTCCAACAAGGAGTAGAGCGCTTTACTTAGTCTTGAGAATCTTCGAATTTTTTGATGATATTACAAAGACGGATTTAATACGAATTTTATGATGCACAGACGCAATCAATGTTCTTGAAGCACGGTCTTTTTCGAGAAAATCCGATCCCAAGTTCAAACAAGCACTGAGGGAACCAGATCATGATCGATGGATCAATTTAGATTTTCGGCAAGCTCCTATTATACGGAAGATCCTTTGAAGGTGGATCATCTGAAAAAGATCTTTCCTCGTTCTCGAAAAGATCCTTTTTTGATTATGCTCGATTCCAGATCTTGTTGATCATCCACGTGATCCTAAAGGTAATGATCTGAGTGTGAGTACTATTGGTTACTGTTACCGACACAGTTGTAATATTGACGAGGATCTTCTATCTCTTCATCTTCTTGTTGTATGCAAGAATCTCAATGCTCTTTTACTTCCTAGTATCCAAGAAAAACTAGTACAAGAACAAATTTATCCTTGTACAAGAACTTCGATCGTACCTCTATCCTGTCGTGCCCTACCGTATCCTCTCCGCATCAGCCAAAAGAAAACAAGGAAAATACTTTTCGCATTCCTTCGGGATTGTTTTTGAAAACCGCTTTTAGAGTTCACTCAAGAACTTCTACCACAAGCACAATACCACTTTCTCGAGAATAATTATATATCGATTGGATACAACACTTCTAGGTCGTAGAAGGTAAAAGTCTTGTTGTAATCTACTTCATCTATAACTTGTTCTACCCTTTCCTTTTTCTAAAATATTACAAGAACCCTAAATAAATAAAGAGATCTACAAAACCTGACTAAGAAGAACCTAGAAGATCCCCGAAATATATTGTGCAACTCTTGTTTGATTTTAGTATCTACAAGAACCGCCCCTTTCACTTTTTGACCCTGAATCTGATCCACCTCGTCTGGTATCAGGCAGAAATAAGATAAGTACAAAAAAATGAAGTCTGGACGTAGTGCTGGAATTTGTCGCAGCAAGATGAACGCAGGAGTACGCGTTGGCGCTGCTGCTCTTGGAGCGATGGTCTTGGGAGTGAAGGCTACCCCTGGAGGAGCTGGTGTGATGCGTGTCAATGTCATGCCTCCTGCACCTGTAGCTACTTCTGGTTCTGACTACTTTGAGAACACGCATCAAGAAAATCTCCTGAACGCGTCAGCTGTGGGAATTGCTGGAATCACTCAGCTCGCGGAAAGAAACGCTAGTGCACCTGCACAAACGTTGTCGGCTGCCAGTGCCATGTTAAAAAGATTCTGGGAAAAAATGTTCGAGGGTAACTCCCGTAAGCGTGCTGTCCACCTCAGAGGAAAAGGCAATGAGTCTAAATTGGTTCAAATGCAGTCTGAATTGGCTCAGGAAAAGGACAACGCTGTGGTTCAAGGTGCCCTCGAGATTGCCCAGGGGCTTAACCGGATGTTTAGGAGCAGCACGCCAGGAGAGGCTCAGCTAGATATTCCCGGATCTCAGGGTGCCGCCGATGCAGAGGCTATTCAAAAGGAAATGGAGGAGAATCTATCTGAACTACTATCGGATTCCAATTCGAATTCCTCTGATATAAAGGAGGGGCAAGAATTCAAAAGTTGTATGTGGTGGATGGAAACATTTCCCGGGGCGTTTGGCAACTACCCAAACGCCACTTTGGTCTGTACAGCCCATCAATTGGCGCAGCAAAAGGGAAGCCCGCGATTGGCGCTGCTGAATGGCTTTCCGTCGAACACGACCCGGAGTAAAAAAGCCTCCATTCTTCGCTGCCAGCAGGAGCCTGGCACCAAGAATGTCGTCCTGGATACCACCATGCCTTTAGGCGCAAAGTTCAAGAAACACCCTTTGGAGGCGATAGAGCAGTTTCTGGTTGGTACTTTGATGAGCGAAGGCGCGCTCATCGCTGGCGGCGATCACGTTCTACGTCGAGTTCCCACGAAGTTCTTTTGGATGAAGGCAGGCGAAGGAGCGGCGGTCGCCTCCAGCGTACTTGGCATCCTAATCTGGCTTTTCGTTGAACTTTATGTGAAGACCACGCTTTTGCACAACACGTATACCAGTCTGCGACCGTACCAGACATCGGTTTGCGAAGGAGGTTGGGTTAAGGCTGGCAGCCCGAGTGGCCACGAACATCTTGTTGCTCTATTTCATTTATCTCGTATTATGGAGATGATCGCCGGGCCTTTAGTGAGAGACATGAGTAACGCCCTCCATCCGCGATACTGGGATCAGAATACAGAAGGGAAGCCCCTCAAAATCGGTGACTATCAAGTTCTTCGGAGTACAACGACCCCTGGCGAAGCTGGCGAAGCACTTCCTAGTAAGTACACTACGATGACGGATCCGCAGGAGGTTAAGAACTGGAGTACATGGCTAAAGGATGGGACATGGCATGGGCTCACAACCGCGCCGAAGGTGCTGTGGAAGACTAAGTCTTTTGCGAGTGGGTACGCCAATGCTGCAGTGCGTTGGTACACGGAGGACGTTGCTACTCGCATGCCGACCTACCGTTCCGTAACAAGTGTCCTCAACTCTCATGTAAAAAAGGGGACAATAAACGTTAACGTCTATGAACGAGAACCATTACTACGACGAGGAGCTGCTCGCTGCGCTAATTGCATTCCACAACCGTGGACGAGTGATCGCCGACAGCGTGTCAGTACTGATTTCGCTGCTCAACTCTTCGTGCGCATTATGGAAAAAATGCTTGTCGAAAGGGTAGGCTCAGAAATACAACAGCCTCCGAAGTATCGACTGCGGTATTTCGTGGACGCAACCGAAACCGCGCCTCCGAGTGTTCAGGAGGAAACACCAGAGCAGGCTGAGGCTCGAGTCAATGCACTAGAGGCAGCGCTTCGCCAAGTTATGGGCGAGGGTGGTGAAGGCGAGCGGGCCGCCGCCGGGGTCAACTACCTTACTGAAGAAAAGTACCGCGAAGCCCGAGAAAGTGGTCCTGCCGTAGAACAAGATGAGCAAGTAGTTGTGAAGACACTTATTGCACTCCTCGATGTGGACGAGTGGAAGCGGGAAGTAGCTGGAAGCGAAACTCGTGTCCAGAAATTGCCGAAAGTGTTTTTGATGCAGAGCGAAGACTTCTTTAAAAGAGCGTCTGAGTTGTGGTTGGAGCAGATGGCTCTCGTGCAAGCGCTTATCCCCCTGAGACCTGCAGAGGGAGGACCTCCTGCTGTCCCCCTGAGTAGACCTGCAGAGGGAGAACCTCCTGCTGCAGTGGAGGCAGCCGACGTTCAGGCTGCTGCTCAGGCGGAACAATCTGCTCAGGCGGAACAATCTGCTCAGGCGGAACAATCTGCTCAGGCGGAACAATCTGCTCAGGCGGAACAATCTCTGGGAGGCATCTCTTTTGGTGAAGGAGTACAACCCTTCGCAGAAGAAGGAGAGGAGAGTTCTAACAGAAAACGAGTACAACTTGCGGTGGCGCCGTCAGGAGCAGGTGTTAGTAATTATGGGAAGCATCCGCAGCACCGGACGCGCCGGGTTGCCGACGAGTGGGGAGGGCCCCTGCTGGTTCTCGCGACCTTCATTGCACGCCCTGCGGCTAACGATCACACCTATTACCAAGTGGCGGAGTCCGCGGTTCTTCCGGTGCTTCTCTACGTCGGCGTGATGCTTGGGCTCACGGTAGAAACATCCGGTACAGCGGGTGTCATTACCGATTTCATAGGAAACAAGTTGTCACCGGCGCTACCCCTACGCCTACCTGCTTGCCTTCGACGCCGTGTTACCTACGAGATGGCGGCAACTGCGCATGATCGTGAAGCTGAAGGAACTTCATCTTCAAGTCCTGCTGCCTTAATATCTACTACTAGTGGTGCAGCTCAAGAAGGAGGTGCTGGCCCGTCTGGAAGGAGCACTGTTCCTGAACCTGCACCTGCTGCAAATCCCGGTCAGACCGGGAGCGGCGCTCGTCTTTCGCTGCATGACCTGGGGCAACGGCTGCTGGCGCAGCATGGTGCAGTACCAGGTGATGATAGTACTAGTAGTTCGTTGTGAACCAAGACACGACTAAAGGAGCCGTGATGAAAATCGCTTTTTAAATGAAAGAACGAGCTCGCAACAAAAGATTTAAACAAATTAATATATGTGATCCACTAAGATAGTAGCTTTGGCGTTGAAAAGTTTACATTTACTTAGGACTCATTTACATTTACTATGCACTTCATGTGGCGACGGTCTACATGACTGGAGTCGTGGCACACATATCCGGGTAACTACATACCCTGATGATGTGATAATCTTTGAGTCCAGAAGGTGTCTCTTCTCTTACGTTTTATCTCGTGCCGATATTCATAGATCTAAATGATGTGGGGATCAAGCTCTTGATGCGAGCTACGACCCTTAAATAGGATGGACTGGAGAAGAACACGCAGCTTAAGTGCTGTAGTTTTGACGTTGCAAGAGGTGATGGAGTTGGATGAAGTAGAGTACTATAATGATGAACGTTCATCTCCATGATAACTGGGAGCTCTCTTCTTACTGGGAGGAGGTCCCTAGTACTGATGGAGGTGTCTAAAAAGACGCAAGCATTGACTTTCAACAACGCTTTTCGCAGGGTTGTAATTCGGCCGCATATCGATAGGCCTGCTTTTAGCAGGTCTAGGCTAACGCTCAAGGATGATAGAACGTATAAGCTCGCGCATATATTTTTTGAGCTTAGCGATCGAATATTTTGGGTTCTGTCGTCTCTGGTCGTCGACCTCGGGGGCCTTCAGGGGTAGTTAGAAGCACCAAGAACAAAGAGCACCGCCTACAACGTTGGGAAAAGTAGTTTGCAAGAAAATATGCTCACAAATATGATCTTGAGTTGGTCGACAGTTTTCGAGACAGTTGCAAAAATGTTGACCATCACAAGTTTGCCGTAAGTTTGAAAAAAACAAAGGACACAAAAAAGGAGCTACTCACAAAGCCTTTCGACTTTTTTTTCGAATAGTTGTTGTAGTTTATTTCGCACTTAACAAAAGAAGAACACTTGGCGTCGCCACTCTGTCGAGCTCGTTAGGGTGAAACAGTAGAACAGAGCGTGACAGCTTTCAACTTTTTTAGGTTAAAGAATGAAACCAGTGCAAATCTATCTGAGTTTAAAGCTACCTAAACAGGTAGTCTTTTGCGCGCATGAGGTAAAGCGTTCCTGGCGATCTTCATGTTCATTCTAGTTACATAGTGACTATTGGTCCTGCGTGAGGAATTACTAGATGACAAGCCCTCTGTAGCTGCAGAGGATGAACCAAATCTGTATCTGTTGTAGTTGTATGGGCGTTGAGATGATCTACTTGAGAGAAAGTCGCGTGCTGCTGCTGCAAGCTGTAAAAAATGAGAGACCAAATAACTGAGTCCTCGCGTCTAAGGCTGATTATACTCATCTCGTCCATCTGTCGCTTCTGGGGCTGAACTTCTGTACAAGTTTTTGATGTGCACCACGAATGATTACGAATACGATCTTAATCATACCGAGGTCATGATAAGTACTATCGGAGGTAGGACCTCAACACATGGGAGATTTTCATCTGTCCACCATGCAAAAATCTGAAAAAATGTGTATATTGGTGTCTGTTGCGCTTGAGCTGAAAACACGGAGGTAGATGCGGAATTTCACAAATCTATGCTGACTCGTTTGCACACTACTTTCCATCTTCTTCTTCATCTTCTTCATTCAAAAAATTATCTTCGTTTTTCCTTCACGACTACGAGGACTTACGTGCGGTAAATTTTCCCCTGTCTCACTGTCACTCTGCCCGCTCCTGACACCTGAGCCTGACCCTTGATAGTGATTTCTGTGATTCATTGATTGTGATTACTGTACGAGTGAACTGGTGTTGGTCCCCTTAACATATCATAAGTACTCTTTTGATATTAGATTGCGCCATTATTTTCTTCAAAGTTTACTTACACGTTTCATCTAGTGGAAAAAAATGAAGCTCTTGTTAATGTCGTTGCGGAGGACAGCACTCATCCTTGCTCATCCACGACTTGTGAGAAGGACTATTGCTGCCTCTACGCTCTCGTCCTCGACGATGAGCGCAAGAAGGATCACCACGACCACTGCCACAAGCGCGGCAGCTTCCCCAACGTATCGTCCAGGAATGCACCTTGCCCTTGAACAGGATCCGTGTTTCCTGAACTATGAAGATGACGGACACGGACAGTGTGTCTTTGTTCATCATCGTGGAGGAAGTTCTACTGCTTCTGGAGGGAACGAACGCCACGACATGCAGCTGGAGGGAACGAGCAACCCCGCTTCGTGTGTGGCATTCTCAGCGTTGGTAAATGAACACCTTGGAGTTGGACTTGGAGAAGAAACTAGCTTTACTTTCTTGTTTTGTGCAACCAAATGGGAAGATTACATCGTACCAGATGAACAACCAGGAGCAGCAGTTGTCGGGGTATCATCAAATCAAAGGAAAGCTACGTCAAGTTCTACAAGAAGTGCTCTAGCTGCAGCAGTACAGCCAGGACCAGCACGAGCTACTTCACAGAGCAATGCGGCGGTGGCACCACGACCTGCAGCTCTGCCACCTCAGCAGAGCCGTGGTTCTTTTAATGATGGCGTATTTGAGGTACGACTACCTTCTGTGGAAAATGTGCCAGTTGTTCCAATGCCTATTTTGAAGGTTAAAACCTTTCGTCTACAACCACCTCCGGAAAAGGAATCTTCTGTTGCTGTTGCTCTGAGGAAACTACGACTGAACGTCCGAGAAGCGTTCGTTTTCTCTGCCATTTTTTCAAATCATGATATCATGGAGGAGCAACATGTTGTAGAAGGAGAACGAGCACCAGAAGAGGCACGGTCGCGACATCTTCATGCAAATGTGATTCCCTACGCTGGTCTTCGGCTCTCCTCGCAAAAATTCGAGAAAAATACCGCATCCTCGACTGCAGCCTCAACAAAGAAACAAGCAGCACTTCTGCTGGGCAAAGGACAATCGGATCTAGGATTTTGGTTGAAGAAAATGGCTCAACCATTAACGCTGGAGGTGACCTCTCCCGATGATCTTCACGAAGATGAGCTGCCTGACAGGAGGAAGAGGAGGAGGAAACAAGTACCCCCAACGTCAACATCCTTACCCGCGGCTCCCGATGCTGGTGCTGGTCTTGCAGCAACTTCCATTGATAGTGAGGGACGGTTCAGTTTTCTTCCACCAAGTAGTAGGAGTTGTGCATCGAAATCGGGGGAACAATCCGAACTCGTCGAAGCCGACGACGTCCCCGTCGACGACGAGCAGGAGTTCCAAGCATCTGAAAAAAGGTTAGAAACAGAACTTACGCATCGTGGAGATATGATGCTAGGATTTTTAGAGGACATACTATCCGGTTTGGAATTCGTACACTCTTTTGGCCTTGTTCATGGCGACATAAAGCCACAGAACATCGTCCTCATGGAGAAGGACAGAAGTCTAGATGAAGATGAAAAAATGAAACCGAGGAGCACTTTCTCCAGTCTAGCAGGTCCTTTTCGTGCAGTTTTAATTGATTTTGGACACACATTTTCAGTCGCAGGTGCATTAGAAGGAGCTAGGACAGCGAGAGAGGCGCATGGTGGAGCGACTCCAGGTCAGAAGGGATACCAAGGTCCCGAAACCGATCTTCCTCAACTGCCTCAGCATGAAAATCTAAATCATCGTATCCATTTTTCTCCCGAGCATAGAACCAAATACGACATCTGGGCTTTTGGGATCGTCGCTTTGGAAATGCTGAGTACATTTTTTCTGGCCTTAATACCTCAGAGTAGTTGGGAGGGGTGGGCTGCCGGTCTCGGTCACGACAACGCCATGCATGACGACGATCATCTTGCTGGACGAAGTGGAACAACAATAGCGCAGTACATTTCGAAACACCTACTCCCAAACATTTCGAAGGAGGACACGACGCGTCTTCTTTTTCAAAAGGGTCTTTTTCCATACTTCTGGAACTTGCAATTTGACGTGTTGACCAACTTCATTATAAAAAAAAATGCAGAGATGAAAATAACAATGGGTATAGATGCAGCGAAAGCCGCGATAGAAACGAACGTGAATGGTCCTGACGGTATAAGAAACCTCATGCGGATTGAAATTTGGAGTAAACGAAATCCTACTTTGCCAAAAATATGCGACCAAAGAACGACGAGTGCAGGTACCCCGAATGAAGAAAAGGAAAAGCGGCGTATGATCAACGTCGGAGTAAATAAGCTAGTTCAAGCGTGGGAGCAGGAAGTACGTGAAACTTTCGCACAAAGACTCACAGGTGGTCCTCTTCTAGATTTCTTCCTGGATCAGTTGCATGGTCTTCTCAATGTGGCGATTCCAAACGCTGCAATTACCAAGTCGTTGGAAAAGACTGCGAAAGGTAAGTTGAGAATGATTCTGAAAGCTGCATTACGCTATGATCCAGCCGACAGAAGGACAGCAAAGCAGTTACTCGATATCTACTACAATGCGGAGGGAGAAGAAAGCCATGCAGCAGCCCATGAGGATGAGGTGTCTTCCGCTCCTGGTGCTGCATTTGGAGATGAAAGACCCGCTTCTACTAGTGGTACAGGAAAAGGTGAACAACAAATAAAAGTACCTGTTTCATCTTCACCTTCAAGTTCAACCCCGTTCTTGAAAGAAGGTCGTGGCGGAGATACGACCCTAACAGAAACTACTGCTGCAAGTACTATTATGAAGAAATTCAATAGCCTCTATACTGCGAAAAATCACGCGACGCTGATTGAGACGCTACTTGGACTCTACGCCGAAGAGGGCCAACACGCTTGGAAACGAGTGAAGGCAAATGCCGTCAAAGGACCCTTGGAAGACGAACATTAACCCATGAATCTGAAAAAGACTAGATTGTTCAAGTAGAGGTTGACAAGTACTTTACCGCTTTGTTTTGTAAACCAGGAGTCGTGTTCCGCCAGACTGTTAAGCCGTCAGAGAAGGTGGCAGTAGAAGCGTATTTTATTACGTAGTTGTTCGTGATGCTGTGAGCGTGAGCGCCGGCGAACAAGGAAAAATTACTACTCATCTTTTACCTTATTTGAAGTAGTGCAAAAACATGAAATAAAGCACATGAGAGTTGTAAGTCAGTCAGAGTGAAGAAGACTTACATATCAACGAGAAGGTCGAAGATCGTAGACCAACCGAGAGGAAACAAGATATAAAAATACAACAAACTTGTATTTAAGGACCGACCGACAGGAAGAAGGACAAGGAAGTAGCAACTTCAATATTTTGAAATTTTGATTTTGTTCCGTCTAAAACAAAATTTCGAGTGTCTGTGCTGTGTTTGTTACACTCTTAGGGTTAGGACGAACTAGTCTCTTGAACAACATCAATCGAGGTTGATAACCACAACATCAATGATTGAATATTATATTAACTTCAGGAGCACCATCATAGATACGTTACCGCTTTGTTCTTGACTTGTTTTTCTTTTTCCTACTAGCGAGCGCAGCACTTGTTCATTTTGAATACCCAACACACACTTTCAAACAAAATGTCGAACTGGTTCGACAAAGCTAAAGCGTGGACGTCCGACGCGGCGACGAGGGCGTCAGAAGCGGCCTCCAAGACGCTGGAGAAGACGAAAGAAAAAGCAAAAGAAGCCAAGGAAATCGCGAAACATAATTATGGCACTATACTTCTTTATCTTTTTCCTCATTATAAATCCTAGGTTAGTCAACATCTCTCCAACCAATGGATGGTGCAAACGCTGTGTAGCCTCGTCCACATGCACTGTATCCGTTACCTAACCTCCAACCAATGTGTTCTATACTTCTCAGACTCAGCGAGTTACAGAATGCAATACCGGGGATACAGGATGGGTGGTGACCTCAATGTTCTTCGTTGGTTTATGATCTTCAGGAGGAAGGGTCTCAGAGAAGTTTGTCTACTTAAATCGTTGTATTCCGCTTCAGATCAAATTAAAAACTCTTCTAACTCAAACTGGGTCGAACCGAGTCGGCCTATGAGTTAAGCCGGCAGCTGGAAGAGAAGGCTCGCAATGCTACGACATTGGCTGCCATCGCTGACTTGCACAGGAGTTGGATTTCCGCTTTGAATAAGAAAGACGGTCCGACCTACGCTTTAATGCTCTCTGATGCTGGAACACTTGCTGCTATTATGGAGTAGTCTCTTTCTCTAGCGTGCTATGTATATATGTACCAGGGAGGGAGGCCCCCCCCCCCCCTGTATATAAATATCTACTTCTAGGGTTGATGAAAGTCGGTCGTGGGTCATGAAATACTGTATGATGTAGTATTTGAGAAGTTGCACGTAACTTCTGTGCAATATTGTCTCTTAGGTGGTCATGTAGGAACAGGAACTGCGACAGGGACGCATATATAACAAACAAGTTATTTTTAGCTGTAGATTACCCTTCGCCTGCTGTAGTCGGAGTTGGTAGTACGACACGACACGTATTTCTATTTCCTCAGGACGACGAGTGTAGTTCTTGTTCTACAAGTAGTATGATAATGATGTAGTTCTGTAGTTCAACAAGAACAAGAACATCCACCTCATCCTCTAATTTGCACATGATCGCGGATGAAGCAACAGGCACGACAGCTTCTCCGGGGCCTACTGCTGCCTCTCCAGCAGGAGGCGAAGAGGGTGCTGCAACTTCATCTGGTGGGGATGTCCTAGTCCTAGAGGAAGTAGCATCTTCTTCAAATGGAGGTGGAGACAGTGCGACTGGCGAGACTCAGCAAAATAAAACCAACAAGTCGTTCTTTTCAAAAATCACCTCAGCAGTGTCAAAGCGCGGCACCTCAAATGAGTCGGGTCCGAACAGCACCGAGAAAAACAAGGATCTGCCGGAAGGACCGAAACGATACCTATCGTTTAAACAGGTACTAAGATATCAAAACGTCCAAGATGATTCAGATTGTTTCTATTTCTTCTTCTAATGTTTTCTTAGAGGACCGACCCCTAGTAGTCGTGTCATGGCCTAGGTATAGGTTGAGCGGTACCCATCTTCTCAGCACGCCTAGGTCTTCCTCCGTTCTCGTGCTTTGGAGCTGTCTTTGGAGACGATTTTGACGGACGAATGGATGCGCAAGCGATTCGTTCCGCCAGGACCGGATGACCATAGCTCGCATTCCTTCTATTTCTATTCCTTGATGCAGAACTGCATATCTTGTTATGGATTACAAGGTCAAGGCTGATGAAGATATATGCGTAAAAAATCATTATTTCGGAGTATCTTTTTCTACATTTTTAAGTAGGTAATTCTCGGTACATCAAACAAGACGTAAAGAGGATATATATTTGTGGTGCTCGATCTACATACTTCAAATAGGATATTAAACCTCCGGTCCTCGCAGGGCCGGTCCTTACCTATGAATGTTCGTGCTCTAATCTTCCCCACCCGAGATCTGGGGAGGCCTTTTGCGCACAGCGACCGAGAGCGAACTTCTTACGGACTACCATATCAGATGGCTATCCAGACTCTTCGGAATTCTGAATTATGATTGAAACAAGTACAAGTAGGAGTAGATGACAACTTGTTCTAAAATTCTTCAACACGGAGGAAGGAACACGTACACGAACAATAAGGTTGATGTTGCATAACAGGGAGGTGGTTCAAGTGACCTTGTTCTTTTAGTTGCCAACAAGAACAACTACATCAAGAAGGTCTTCATACTTAGATTAATACGCGTACGTAGTGGAGGATGTTGTTGTATATCTATATGCTTGAAATAAGAGTCCACCACCTCTTGCCGCCAGTGCCAGCTAGTGGATGTTGTTGTATATGCTTGAAATAAGAGTCCACCACCTCTTGCCACCCAGTGCCAGCACTTCTAATCTCCGGTCGACTGGATGGATGAGGTTTTTCACGCAGAGAGGAAAGACATGGCGGTCAAAGCGGAGCAATTACGCAACGAAATTCGTGGTGTGAAAACGGCGTCGCCCTCATTGACTGACCAGGAAATCGAGAAACATCACAAAAAGAAAGTCAATGCTAGTCGAGATTTGGTACTAGAGACTAGAGGTAGTCGAGATTTGGTATAACTAGAGACAAGAACAAGTTCTACTTCTAGTAGTAGTACAGTTTAAACTACTTCTAGTAGTACAGTTTATGTAGTTCAGTTTTAAAAAAAACAGTAGAAGTGGGGGGGGGGGCAACACAGTTTAAGTAGTAGTACAGAGAGTAGTACAGTTTAAAAGATGATCTTCAAGTTGACACTAAAAACTACATCGACGATGTTGATGAAGATGCTTCATCAAGTTCTTGGTGCTTGTAAGTATAGGCGAGAGTTGTACTTGACGATGAACATCAGCAGCATCAAGTTTACTAGATCTGCATGGAGTTGGAGTACTTCTTCTAGTACCGTTCCCTCGACTAATGGGACAATAGTCGTCTTTCTTTTTTGTTTTTGCTTTTGTTAGAACGATATGCCTCCTCCCTCTCCGACACTTCGCCAGGTCCAGCTCTACAAGGGTCTCCGTCTCAATATGGAAGATGCGTTGAAGCATCGAGAGACGGTACTGAAAAAGCGGAACGACAACATCAAACTATTGGAGGCGGAGATGCAAGATTATCGAGAGGATCTGATCAACAGCCAAGAAAATTCCGTAGAAACTAGGGAAAAACTCACGAAGGAACTAGCTGAAGCCTCTGAGGTCCTGAAAGTGGACTTGGAATCGATCGATGCAGACCGAATTGCTGTGGATCAAGAGATCGAAGAGCTTGAAGTCAGGAAAAAAAATCTGAAACTGGAGATCGAAGAGGTAGTCGTGCTGGTTCATCTTCATCTAAGTACTTTTTGGTGGATAAAAATTAACTTTCTTATTACTTAGAAAGTTAATTTTTATCCACCAAAAAGTACTTAGACACGACACTTTTTTTTCGATGACACGACACTTTTTTTTCGATGATTTTGGAGGTGGAAGATCAAGCAAGATCCTTTCAATCATTTGATGCGCAAGAATAGCGACTTCTAGCCAGCCGCGTCATCCTGATCATCAACTTGAAAACCAACCTTCATCTATCATGCAAATAATCATCTCACAGGTAACCCAACTTCTCCTAATCGCTCGGCAGAAGCAGAAGCATTTCATGATGGAGCAGGATGCCAAAAGGACGAACATGTATGGCGAGAAGGACCGATTCAAGCGCGAAATCAGCGAAAAAGAGCGGTTGGGTTTGGAATGCCAATTGGGAACACAGGTTTTGCACCAAATATCCCAAATAGTCACAGTCACGGAGAAACAGATGACAGCGAGTCTTTCGAAACAAATCACGGAACTGGCGAAGAAGAGGGATCAGTACCTTGTTTTCTTCTTCCAACACCGTGATGACCAGTTCGCAGGTTGAGAATGACTATGCAGCTCAAAACGGCTTCTGCTTGTTGAAACCCACCATGAACCTTCAACTTATTAATTCGGTAAAAATGTCTCTACTCGGGTCACAACGGAACCAGGCAGTTACTTGTAGCTGCTACGTGCCACGTGGTTCGAATGAATGAATGAGTGAATGAATGAACAATACTACTGCGACCTGTCTTTACAACAAATACACACTACACATCACAAGGTTCGACCAACATTTTGTGGAAGTTTTACGGGACCATTGCCGCTATGAGGAGGACAGGATTACCTCTATTGGCGAAATAGCGAAAGTGTCCTGCGGACGCCTGATCCAACTGTCGGACGAAGACTCAAGTACGGGTTTGCCAACCACTGGAAGTGTTATGATCATGTTGATGATGTGTGAGTGTGACTGAACTATTACAAATACAATTAGACCTGTCACTCGTTGTAACGAAAGATTTTTGGGGTAGATGTAGGCTCTCTAATTCCCGCAAAGACCAGGCGACTGGTCCTGGAGGTGCTCCCCTCACCCGCGCCGAATTTCTTGTCCGGGAACGGCACATTTTCACGCGCGCGACGCATGATTTGGAGGTTGTTTGGACGGACATTGTCAATTTTCGACGTGCTCATGAAGAACAAATCTCAGGGAGTACAGTCCTGCGCGACAGCCTAACGAGGATGGAACAGAAGTACAGGGCAATTCGCCAACACCTAGCGCCAGGACTGGAATTGATGTTATGAATGTGGTGGGTTCTTTTTACAGGAACAAGATGATGAATGTTGTTGAAATCATTAGTAGACTTTTTTTGACTAAACAAGAAGGTTCACAAGCTCATTAGTAGACTTTTGTTCTACGTCCTCTTATACATAGTTCGTTGTAGCTTTAGCTAGGTGCTGCAAGAAAGAAGCTGCTCATACGCGATGTTGAAAAGGTGCAACTTCTCGTTTTCTGGAAAGTGTTGTCCTCTAATATCTGTGACTTCAAACATGGGTCCTGACTCGCCGTTGAGTACTCCTGGCGCAACTGGGCCTGCGGTAGGAAGTCTAGCAAACAGTGTTGCTGCTGCGGCAGTATCTACTAAGCCTCCTGCTGATGCTAGTGCAAATAACGCTGCGCCTGTGGAGAAGAAAGTTCCACCGCCACCTCCACCAGCTCCACCTGCGGCGCCGAAGAATGCAGGAGACCTGGTTGTCGAAGAT
Organism: Amoebophrya sp. A25; assembly: GCA_905178165.1. NCBI lineage: Eukaryota > Dinophyceae > Syndiniales > Amoebophryaceae > Amoebophrya > Amoebophrya sp. A25. The sequence continues at coordinate 42,908 of CAJINU010000028.1, read as the reverse complement.
GTGTCTGCCTCGACACCTGCTGCGCCAGCTAATGCGCTATCATCCGCGAGCGACAGTTCCTTGGTCGACCTGGCGACTGAGCCGGTTCCACCGATATCAACAGAAGACGAAAAGAAAGTTGAATCAACTCCAGCGGCTCCTGTAGTTGCTCCATGTAGTACAACAGCGTCAGAAGAGAAAGTCGAGACACCAGAAGCGCCTGCAGCGCCTCCTGCTCCAGCAGAAGTTCCGAATGCACCACCAATCGCCTCTGAGGAAGCCGTCAAATCAGAGACAAAGGAGTCGCAGAAGAACCCTAGTACTAGTACTGCCTCTGAGACCGTTCCTGCCTCATCTCCGACAACTAGCGTCGACCAACCGTCGACTGCAGCAGCTGCTGCCGAAAAAGAGACGTCTTCGACCTCCGAGCCTCCAACAACAGCAGCTCCAGAAAGGAAAAACTCGAAGAACGCGAGGAAAAAGAAAAAATCGAAACAGGGAAAAGAAGAAGAAGAGGATGAAGACTTCGCTATCGCTTAAGGCGAAATGTGATAAACATCGACGTGTCCGCTGTAAATTTATCTTTTTCTGTTTGTATTTTTTTTGACTCCATTTAATCATTTCGATTTGTACAGAAGTTATACAAGATGAATAAACAGGTAGATGAAGCTGGAACAAGAAAGATTATTCTCAAGAGATACCGAATCGTTATTGAAAAATACAATTCAAGTGAAGGTCTGCCCACCATCTGATTATAGGCTTGGCCTTTATTGTAAGTATGCCTTTATAAGTAGCAGCATGAATACTTCATTATCATTACGATTACTCCTTTTCTTGTATCAAGATCTGAGTCCTCCCCTGTGTAGAGCAGACCCGCCATCTTCTAGTACTTCGGTACCCGTATCTTCTTGATGCATGCACGTTCCTCAATTGTCTCTGATGCATCGACGACCAAAAATTGGGCTGATTTTCAGTATACTGAAAAAAACCCAAATTCATCCCATGTGGTTGATCATTCATCACATCAGAATACCACGACAACAAAGCGACATTTTGATTTCTCTCGACGATCTGCTTGTTTTCTCGAGATAAGTACGTAGGCTGTTGTCTGTTCGTCGACATCGGTACTCAAAACTGGCGTCCTCGATCTTTTCATTGAAAAAACATGAGATGACAAGGAGGCTTGGTTACCTCGCGCACAGGCGAAAATCGGTGTAGGGATGAGAGAGGATTTTAGGCGTTCCTGTATGTCGGACTACATCAACTAGATGAAAGCAATCGGAAGTTTTTGATCCCCCCCACATGCCCTTTTCGACGTTGTCCCCCATTGCCTTTACTAGGGTCTTACAACATCAAGAACAACCATCATCGAGTCTATGAAAAAACAAGTAGCTCATCGAAGATCTGCCGAATGTCATGTCAGTCTGGCGTACTTTTTTCTTGCTGTATTCCATCCCATCTGAAGAAATTAGCGCAGCATTGATGTAGATGATCTGAACCTTATGGAGAATTGACCTAGTATTCTTGTTACTGGCACAATTTTCAGCACGACCACGAACATGAAACGAGAACGTGAAGAGTGCGAGCGTGGTCTGAAGAGCTGCTCCGACTGGGTCTGCTCATCTGGAGCGCCGTAGCCTTGCGTCCTCCGACGCTGTGTAGACACCAAGGTGTAGGACCTTGGTGACGCCGACTCCTGAGACGCGCTACAACGAGTAGTCACCTGCCTCGACTGGGTTTTATCTATAGCCAGAAAGTACTAGCCTGATCATCTGGCGCTTGTGAAGAATTGTTCGACTACTTCGACTTCGGTGACCTCGCGCTCGCGAAAGTAAGAGCAGTAGAACGCGCTCAGTGAAGATCGAATAACTAAGTCCCTTTTCATGACGTGGTCACTGTTCGTGTTCTTCACAAGTGCGCAGCGAGGGTGATGTAGTCTTGAAAGTAGAAGTACTTAGAAAAAGTAAGTAGCTACATCAACGAGAACGAGCGATTCGGCTGCTGCAGGGGAGGCTCCCGAGGAGCTGATCATCCTCTGCTCTTGGTAAGACAACAAGACCGTCCAAAATTTTGCCTACAAGAAGAAGCGGCGCAACGTGCAGAACGGGGTTCATCTTTCTCACTAAAACAACGAAGTGGCAGGAGTTGAACACCTTTCTACAACGAACACCTTTCTTCTACTAAGTACAACTTGTTCTAGAAGTAGTACTACAACAACAACTACCCAAGAACATACAAGAACATCATCTAGAAGTAGTACTACAACAACTATAAATACCACCTAGTACGTAGTAGAAGTTGTAGTACCAGCACAACCACTCCAACTTCTCCAACAAGATGCCGAGTGTTCCACGAGAGGTGCTAAAGTGGATGCAGGGTATGTGCGTGACGCACAGTATAAAAGACCCTAAGTTCGATCTGGCGAATGGCTATCTCATAGCGCAGCTTTTCGAACGCTACTACCCAAAGGATGTTCGAATTTATATTATGGCTGCAAATATGAATGTGAATGTGAATCAAGAATGTGAAGATCTTCATTATGATACGTCAGTCTCAGTTGTGTGAGACTCATCTAGATCATGAAAGGACTCATCTGAACCTGAAGATGGACCACTGTTCACCCTCACTTCTTCTAACTCGAGTTACGAAAACGGTCAATCAATAGAGTGCAGAAGTAACAACTGGGAGATGCTTTTTCGCGTCTTCAAGAAGGTGAAGATGCCTTGCACAAGGGAAGAGTTTGACGAAGTGCTACATCATGTGGACGACGCAGCTGTCCTCTTTCTCTGCAAAATCTACGAATTTCTTACGGGGAAAAAGGTACTTGCGTTACTTCCCACTACAACCACGTCTAAAAATCTCCTTTGTGACGAGGTAGGAACTCATTCGCTTCCAGTACAGCATGTTATTTCCTTCGTGAGGTAGGAACTCACTCGCTTCTAGTACAGCATGTTCTACCATCATCTTCAGTACCCACGCACCTCGTCCTCACCCCACTGCAGGTAACCCTCTTCCAATCACCGGAGAAGCCAAATCCACCTCCGTTTGCAAGGGAAACGGCTAGTTGGAAGCTCAAGGACCCTCACTTGGAGCGAATCGAAGACAATATTCATAGAACAATTTTATGGCTCGTAGTTGATCCCTCAGTAAGAAGATAGTCTACACATGAATAAAATGCTAGTAGTAAGTGTCATCTATGTACTAAGTAGTTGTGCTACACATTGAGTATCGCGGATAAGACGTGTAGAAGAAGATGTCTTGTGAACATAGAACATGATGGAGGAATAATCAGCATCAGGTGGACCACTAGTACATGAAAGAAAAAGTATCAAACATAAAAGAAAAGATTTCAACCATGGCTTTTCTAATTCTCAGAAGAATACACGTCCTTGAAAAACACAATGACGATCTCGCGAGGGATCGGATAGGGCCGGATGGAGATGGTACCTATCAGATTTTCTAGCATGATTGACTTTTTTATTTTTTTAGATTATTGAGTTTCATCAAGATGAAACAGTCAGCCAGATTCTGACTTTTCATCCTGCTCCTGGTTGTTTTTCTGTCATACCTAGTCAACGTTGTTGTACCTGGTACTTCAGGATGTGGCTTCATCCCTATCTCTTGTTTGTCGTGTTATATTAATCAGGTGTTCGGAGATATATCGCAATAGCGCAGAAGCACGATGAAATGCACACTCTGGAAAGCAGGAAAAGCATGAAGAAAGACACAGGAGCAGAAGAGCAGACCGACACACACGGATCCGTTCGAGAGCAAACTGTGAATGCTCTAGCAAGTGTGCCTGGAGCAATGGCCAGTCAAGGAGGGGCGCCGTCTAGTGCAGCGCCATCGGGAAATAAGAAGAAAGTAGCGAGAACAGCTTCGGTGGTTGCGGAAGTAGGATTCAATCAACCGGCAGGTAAACATGGCTTAATCATGATAGCATTTTCTGTTTGCAAATCTTTATCGATCTCTCCACCCAATCCCAAACCACCAAACCACCAAACCAGGCGTCGTCAAGCCTGTCCTCGACATTGTGAGACCTTTGATTTTGACTGAAATCGACAACTCGCATTTCCCCGAAGCCGCAGAGCCGGTTGCGGCTTTCGTGGATGCCGCAGTTAGAGAAGCACTACCGGAAGCAGTAACAGTCAGACTATTCAGAGAAAAGCTGACGGCTAGGGCACACCTCTTTGTCGACTCAATGCTGAAGAGCAGCATAGAGTTCTGGATAGTTTGGTCAGTTTTCTTACCAATCCTCCAAGAACCAGTAGCGGGATCGCCAATGTTCGACGCGGTACCGTAATTTGTTCAATGTCGTTGTCGTGCTGTTGAGCTCCTTGATTTGATTTGATTTGATTTGATCTGTTTTCTTACTAGGTCCTCGTAGCTGTACTTCTTCTTGACGGTCGTTATTGAATTCCCTACTATATCGACGTAAGTGTAAGTACTTTTTACTCATCCCACTCTCACTCTCAGGGCATGGACTTTTGGCGACGAATAGGCACATTGTGCAAACAGCGGAACGAAGCACTTACACAAAAGTGCATGCTTCACGTCTGCTTACCCTACCTAGTGCAGATAATGCACAGCGATTGCGCAAAGAGGGATCCACTTTGTTATGTTACCGAACACTTATAGTTCCTGAGTACTAGAAGACTTAACAGATAGATGTAGACCTGAAATAGAAAGATGAACAGCTTCATCTACTTCGAGAATATTTAAAAATACCACAATCTCATCGACGAGTGCCTCTTCCACTTCTAATATCCCGAACTAGTCTACACTTTTCTCCCTGGCGACATTTTCGCTGAAGTTAGCGGCTCGATCCCACTGCCACGTGCGGTCGCACGCCTTCAGGCACTGAAGAGTGTGAAAGACGTCTTGAATGAACGTTTGGGGGACAAGTTCGTGAGCAGTTACGTTCCCTGTCTAGCCTGCTTCGTCGACTGGGATTGCTCACCCTCACAACCACTGATCGAGCACTTACTCGATCTCTACCTCTACTACGCGATGTTGGCGATACAACTACCTCAACCAAAACTGAGGACAGCTGGACTCAGTGTTTTGACGACTATTGCGGGCAGTGGGTATATCATCCTGCATGAAATAGTAGATGAAGTATCCAGATCCAGATCATGAATGTCTCTCACTATAAAAACTAGACAAGGATCATTTCTCAAGTACTCTAAATCAAGAATTTGCACTTATTTTCCAGTAGAATCCACGACACTAAGCTGCACTACCACCGAGGACACTGACTCAGGTCATCACCAGCCGTGTTGAACATGATCCCATCGTTGAAGGGCCTCATGTACGATACCTGGTGGGAGGTGCAAGGCTCATTGCTGGTCCTAGTTTCCACCTTATTGTCCAAATCCCGGCCAACATCCGACGGCTTCTGCGCACCAGCTGAACAAGACCTCTACCGCATCATCGCGCACATTCTCCAACCACAAAAAGTATCGAAAAACGTCCTGCAGATCGGGCTTTCCTACTTGAGTAGGAACCTCGCGACGTGTCCGGATTTGGCTCTGTTGTACGTGCAGGCGTTAGTGGCTCAACCAGCGTCGCTTAGGAATCGCCTGTTGCCGAAAGAGTGCTGTCTTCCTGGTACAAGAGATCATGAGGAGCGAGTGACCTTTGCCGAAGCAGCTCAGCAACCACCACAGAAAACGCAGTACGTGTTGGGATGCAACTCGAAGTACTTCCGCGAGTTCCAGATCTTCAATCCAGGGGGTAGCGGTGTATCAAGTGGAAGTGGAGTTAAGAAGGGTGTTTATACTAGTATTAGTACCATCGATCACGATCAAATAAATCAAATCAATGTATTTTTAAACCGAATCATCAGCACCAGCAGACAATTTCTCCTCCTTGTTGGGCATATCACTTGAAGATCCTCTCAGTAGAGTTCGTGACTTCTTCTACCTCCTCTCTCTCTTCTACCTCCTCTCTCTCTTCTACCTCCTCGTCGCACTCTTCTACCTCCTCTCACTTCTAATCTATCCTCCACCGCAGCAGGTGTCTCCGCATCAGCTTTGACCTCGCCACTGAACGTGAAACCGCTAGTTTTAGCGAGAGCACTCTGCGATTTGGTAAATGGAAGTGGAGACGCACCTGATCAGCCAGAAAGCATTCAGGGATTGCTTTACTTATGACAAAAGGCTTTTGTCGACTACGCCCGTCTACGCCCATGTAATGTAATGCAATAAATGTAATGTAGTGATGTTGATGCTGAACAAAACAGCACCCTAGAAGTAGTACTTCAGATCACCAACAAGAATTCAGTCTTTATTCTTCATCCCAGTGGATCCTCGTGGTTGTAAGACATCCTCAAACTTCTCAGAGATACAACTACTTACGGACTTCTGTGAAGTTGAACTTCTGCGAACCAAAATTGACTTAACTACTCGAAACTTTGAAATAAGCGAGTAACAACTATCTGAAATAATAGAGTCAACACTACGTTGTTCTTCTTTCAGAAGTATTTTGATTATTCTCTAGTTTTTCGAGTACATGATCTTCAGTCTCGCCTTCTTCTAAACTTCGTCCCCGTGAACTCCCTCGATCGAATGGAGGCGTCACATCTAGAGGTCCTCTACGCCTTATTGCAGAGGAAGTTCCTAGAGACTCCCGGAGACGGCGGCGGTCCTATGGAGGAGTGGCTCTCCATATACGACGCCCTGAAGAAATACATCTTCGTCGCATTATTGGAGCCGGAGTTTCACGCTTTGGCGTGCACAGTGTTGAGACATGGATTTTGGAGTCCAGATGCGGGTCAGACGAGACAGATTTTCGTTCGCAATTCGCAGGACACGTTCGTCTCCATGTACGGTCTGGCCGTTGCGGGTAGTGCGCAACAGGAATTGGTGAGTGAGCAGGAACTCATGGCATTTTTGCAGGATGCTATGCAAGACAGCGAGTTGAAGTCGGCGTTGAAGAATTTGTTCAGACACTTCAAGGAGAAGAGTCCCGAACAGTTTGCACAAAGCAAATTGCAAGGGTTGTTGTAGAAGAAAGAGGAACAAGAATGTCCAGATCGGTAACTAGATCAATTATACTAGAAACACCTACACAGCCTACCGGCATTGACATAGTAGTTGTACTAGTCGATGCTGATAAATGTTATCCAAGTGAAATAAATAGAACTGCCCTTATTTCTCCATCGTAGTGACTGAGTAACGCAACTTTCTCTGATCTTTTGTTGTTTGCCTAGTAAGTGTGATACAGATATCTTTCGTTTATGAGTGTGACATCGGATTTTCGCGTATTAATTGGCAATGTTTTTTTCTACCTAGTCGTGTATCTAGTAGTGTGAGTGTGAGATTAGTGAATCAATTACCATTTGAATAGCACAGCGGGCAGTGATCAACATCTAACGAAGATACAGGAAACACGATAAGATAATGATCGAAATCGCTCGCTCTAAAAACTCAAAGATGAATAGACTAGGTGAGACAGGGCAGTTTTTGCGTAACAAGTCAAGATTTGAGGACTAGCTCGATGACTACAGATACAGATCGAATCTCTTTCCCAAACGCAAACACTCTCTTACAAAATTAAATTTCACTTATGAGAATTGTATTCGGAGTTCCAGGTAGAGGCGCCATTTATTGCGTGCTGCGTGACCAAAAATCGACGCACCAGACGTATTCAATAACCTTTCCGCATCCTCGGCGAATCCGCTTCTTCAAATAAATATAACCACTGAAATCATTACGTACTAATAGTATCATGGTGCTGCAGCTTTAAGAAAGTTAAACAACATCACCGAATAGAACGCACAATCATGTTCGTCTATTCGTCGGAGGTGCGTGCTGGGATCGCTCGCGGCGACGAACTAGTTGCGTTGGAGTCGACCATCATCAGCCATGGCATGCCTTATCCACAGAATCTAGAAGTGGCGCAGCGTGTCTTATGGCATCAGTACATTGTCTAAGCGAGGCCAGAAGTAGAAAGGTCCTCCATTCTCGAGGTGCCGATTTTTCGTCTGTACTTCTTTGTACTAGCTAGTAGAAGCATGATGCAAAGAAACGGAGGACAAGACAATATTACCAAAATAACTTTCATTTTTTTACAACGAACAGGAGTATCTCTATCCTCAGCATTTTTTCTCTAACTCCCGAGTCCTTGGTCAGACGGGAGGGCGTGACGCCAGCCACTATTGCCATCCTGAGAGGTCGCGTACATATCGGTTTGGATTTCGCCGACCTTGAGTATCTGGCGAAGACTGGGCAGAAGGTTCGGAAAGTAAGCAGAAGAGATGTCGCTGATGTTTTGGCGAAGGCTGGAGACGGAGCTACGACTGTGGCGACAACTATGATGTTCGCGGAAATGGCTGGTACCTCCTCGACGTGGTCTAGTACACAGGAAGATTCTGTAGGAATCAATGTTTGTTTGTGTGGTCCTTGTCACAGTTGTCGATTGAAAGTGAAGTCACTAGTAGTTGCAGTACAAATGTGGTGGAATTTTTTTTTACCATCTCAATCTCTCAATCCTAGGCATCCGTCTCTTCGTCACTGGCGGCATTGGTGGTGTTCATCGTGGCGACAGTTGGGATATAAGCGCAGATCTAGAGGAATTCGGGAGATCCCGAGTGGCCGTCGTCTGCGCTGGCGCCAAGTCGATCCTGGACTTGCCAAAGACTCTGGAGGTTCTCGAAACAAAAGGCGTTCCAGTTGTTGGTTTTGGTTGCTCCAGTTTTCCGAGTTTTTTCACGCGTGAAACGAAACCAACACTGAAACTGGCGTCACGGGTAGATAGTTTTGGGGAGGCGGCGAAACTGTTGGAGATGCAGATAGGACGAGTAGGTGGAAAAAGAGAATCATCTGGAAGAAATCGTGACACAAGGAGTCGTAGTCCAGGATCCACCTCATCTTCTACTCCTACTGGCACCACCTTGACAACCGGTGGTCTCGTTCTCTGCAACCCCATTCCTGCCGACAAACAATGCCTCGAAGCCGACGACGCTATCCAGACAGCTTTGAAGGAGGCGGATGCAAAGGGTGTTAAAGGGAAAGACATCACGCCGTTTCTTTTGGCCCGTGTGAACGAACTGACGCGTGGCCGCTCTCTAGAAGCCAATATCGCTTTAGTCGAGAACAACGCGCGCGTAGGCGGTGCTATTGCAGCAGAACTGTGGAAGACTAGGCAGAGCAAAAGCATAATACTCGGAGGTCAGACTTCCTCAAGTAGTAGAAGTAGTAAAAGTAGTACAACTAGAACTACTTCTAGTAACTACAGAAGTACAACTACTTCCGCGGCCACAAGAACAAGGATCACAGTCATAGGAGGCGCCACTGTCGATTACATGTGTCGACCAGACAAGGTTGGTCCTCTTCACACCAGTCTGCCAGGTAGCGTTGTCACGCGTTGTGGAGGGGTTGGACGAAATATCGCGGAAGCGATTTCGAGATTAGGAAGAACTACAACTTCGGCTACTGCTAGTACGCCATCTTCTCAATCTTCTACAGCGCCTTGCTGTACTCTCCTAACTGCCATCGGGGACGACAGTGCTGGCAATGCAATTGTCGCAGACTGCGCTGCCAAAGGTATCGGACTGCACTGTATCTTAAGGGTTGAAAGGACATTTCATTTCATTTTTACAAATACAAGCCTTACCCTTAGCCTTCTCTACTTATAATAAGATTGCTACTAATAAAAATGAAATGTAAGTTTCAACCTTTAAGTATCCGTAGCAAAACAGAGAGGTCCGCCCGTTACGTCGCTGTTTTAGACGGGAAGGGAGAATTGGTGTCGGCGATCGCGGATATGGCAGTGTTTGAGGATATCGGGAAAGTTTTGAAACAACACCAAGAGGGCCAAGCGTGGTCATCCACTCTCTCGAAGAAGATCTGCATCGTTGACGCCAATGTCAGCGAAGAGGCGATGTCGGAGATACGGGCAATGGCGAACGAAGAACTCTGGTTCGAACCTGTGTCAACAGTAAAGGCACTGCGATTTTTTGCTTTGCCTGCTTGCGATTTGATGACTCCGAACTACGACGAGCTTGCGGCTATTTTAGTCTACTACGCACGGAGAAGGAGAGGACCACAAGGAGCAAGTAGTTCATCATCTTCATCCGCACAAGCTCTTGAACAAAAAGTTCCACCGAAGTATTCGCGAGAGGCCGCGGTTGCTCTACTACGAGCTTTTGCGACTGAGATCATGATGGATTCATCCAAGAAGTACGCAAATATGAGGGTAGTGCTGACTTGCGGTGCGGATGGTTGCTTCGTTCTTGGGTGTGGGGATCAACAAAATGGCGCTGGGAAGTCTTCTGAGACGGCTTCGCCTCTAGACAAGTGCATTCAAAATCTATGGCAACACAAATATAGTCTAAACGAAGTTCCAATCATGGCGATGGCAGGAGAATTGAATAAAAAAGTATCAATCCTCCACATAGTTTCACGCAATCCTGTCACATCGGTAGTCAACTGTACAGGCGCTGGTGACACATTAATTGGCGGTCTCGCTTGGGCGTATGCCTACGGAGGTTTGGGGTTGATAGACTCAGTTTTACTAGGTATGCAAGCTGCAGTGTGGACTTTAGGGTCTCAGGCACCTGTGTCTGAAAAGTTAGAGGAATTGGTGCAAGTGGAAAGTTGTGAAGATGGAGCTTATTCAAGTTCTGGGACGAACAAAGTCGTGTCGAAATTGTAGCTAGTATTGATTTTGCCTACTAGATTTTGCTCTTCATCTGCATAGAAGTTTTTTAGAATACAGATCCCGATCAATGGTCATGGTCACAGTTAACAATGCTGATCTCCCAGTGTGCTTTTGGGGATTCTTGCTATTCATGGCGCGCGAATGTTAAAAAACCTGTTAGTACTCTAGAACTAAGTGCAGAAAAACGAGCACGAGTGCAACGAGTGATGCACATGTGGTGTTCCCAGCTGCACAATTGAGCACTTGTTGTGACAATTGATGTAAGTCTGATTGTCTCTGGACAATAAGAAAAGCTATGATGCGCCTGGCGGTGACCAGTGGTCAAGGCTTCCATTGCGTCTGTTGTTTCGTCAGCAAAGAAAGTTGTGACAATTATACTCGAAAAAGAACAAGTCCACACTTCTGTCTCTGGACTTTGTCAACAGGATGAAACAACTTCGCGATTCCTGAGTTTCACGATGATGATCGCCCGCCCCTTATTTCTTGCATGTTCTAATCGTCAATCTCAAGATCAAGAAGAATAATAGAGAAAGATGAAGGACTTAGTACGATCATGGATGTCCTCTGTTGAAGCCCTCAGTCTTCTTTTTGCTTTTTTTCCAACAACTACATTGACATTCCGAAATGAAATAGACAAAAGCTTTTCAAGGAGAAAAACGTCAAGCAAGAAGTGAATGAGGCTAAAACGATGCATCTCTATTAAGGAGTTTTGGTTTTCGATGAGCAAATAATGCAGACGGAGCCCTCATTCGTGTGATATTTAAATAAAGATATCTATTCTAACTTAAACTTCGTTGTTGTCTTTAATATTCAAATAACGAAATCGAAAAGCTAAAGACTCAAAAAACTCATTCTTCAAAAACATCACCCTGGACGAGAAAAGGCAGATGACAACTGCTACGACGCAGAACAACAGTCCATCAATGGCGATGAAGCCTCCCACACGCGAGGAAGCACTGGAGCTCGTTCGCGGTTACGGCTTCGCATGGGAGAGCCAGGACAGTCGCTGCATTGGTCGGCTTTTCTTTATGTCGCGAAGTGAAAATTGGAAGCATGCCAGACGTTTAGGCTTTTTGATACTTCATTAATGTGGTCTGGACCTAGAATCATGCGAAGCTCGTTCTTGTGGAACATGTTCTAGTCTCTAATGCCACGCGAGACGCCGTTTACAAGGAGAGGCCGGGGCGCATTATGGTTGGCCTTCCCGAGATAGAGAAATACTGGCGGGAGCAAATCGGTGGGAGAGAGTCCGGCGTAAGGTTTCACCTCTACGAAGATGAATTTGTCTTCGATCCTACGGCATTCATCACGACGCAGACAAGACCCTTTTGCGTCTCGCGTGACGCAGTTGGAAGGTTGATTGTGTTACGGCTAGTGGGAAGAAGCGCCTTGGCCTCGTTGTTCCGTATCGAGCTAATTATCTGATGTATCTGATGGTCTGGCTTTCTCATCAGTTACGGTGGGTGTGACAAGCACATGCCCTCGTAGATTTCTAGACAGAAGGTCGAAGGCGTAATTAGCTGCTCTAATCAGAGATGCTAAGACTTTCGCGAAAAAGATAAACCTAGTAGATGCAGGCCGCCAGCAACATAGCCGTGGCGCTCGTCGTGGGGGAAGTAAATCCCAAGCTGCGCTGAACCCGGAGCGTGAGGCTAGATGGAAAAAGAAGATCGAACGAACACAGTGTGTGAAGAAGCAGATGAAGAAGAGCAAGAGACTCCTGGGAGAACGCTTAGTGTCCTCCAGATTGATAAAGACAATGGAAATTGAGACAGCTATCCGTCAAACGAGGAGGAGCCTACGAGAAAGGCGTTTGCCGCATTTTGTTCGACATATTGCAAAGGATGCTGATCCTATTGGTCATGGAGCAAGTTCTAGCTCAGTAAGTAGAGGCACGCCCATAAGTAACGCAACAACAACGCCGAAAGCTATCAACAATGATCAGCAGCCATCTAGGTCGAGCCCCATTATAGGGCTACAGTCTCACCACGTTGGCCAGGCGGTTGCGCGATGGGAAGCAGCATTCTCTTCTACAGGCAGAGGAAGGCGAATGGAAAAGCACATCATTCAGTTGGCGAGACTCCGCTTCACGAGAGAGCGCCCGGAAAAACTCGCGATCAAATCTGTACCTGGATACGGGAATCTACGTCAGCTTATGACAGCGACAGGAAGGCACTTAAAAAAACAAGACCTCGCGATGATGTATTGTCATGACGGTGTATTATCATGATGGCGCATTATCAATATCATGGTGGCGTGGGCATCTTATGATTACCTACTTTCATCCCATAGATATGATAGATATTTTTCCCCCTTCATGATTGCTGATACTCATCCAGCTTCTAATAAGAATGAGGACCCCGAGGCCGAGCCCGAGAGCGAGAGCGAGCACTGGCCTTTGAAGATTTCTGTACTCGAGGAATATCATCATGCAGTTGGTAACGGCTACGCTGAAAAGGCAGAGGCAATGTGCTTCAGTGCGGACTGTGCTTCGTCGTATGCGCTGAATTATGCGAGACAAGAGAGGCCCGAAAGTCTTTTTCTTTTCGAGGAAGAGAACAAGGCTCGGTCTTCTCTGAAGAAGAAGAAAGCAGGCGCGACCATGTGGAAGAAGCAGATCGCGAAAGCGAATAAGATGAAGAAGGTTTCGCCCTTGAAAAGTACCCAAGTACTACTCGAAGACATAGAACGACAAAAGCAGGAAGACCTCCGAACGCGCCTGATTATAGCAGCTCCACACGACGAGGATACAACTGCCATGGTACTATCCTCGGCAAATCGAACGCTCGAACGTGATATCTGTCACCATTCATCCTCGACGAGCAATCCCTTCAAATCCAGTAGGAGTGACATCTTCGACTCGAACAATCCCTTCTCAGTGCCACAAAAGATAGACAACGCAGATGGCGGGACTATCTTCGAAGATGAAGTACTAGACATTATACCTCTTGACGAGCTGCAGCAAGATGATCGAGTAGGCGTTGAAGAACGCGCCACTCTTCTTAGCGAGGAAGGTGAAGATCATGAGGTTGTAGAAGGTGAGGATGGATTGGATTACTTTGCAGATGCAGACGTTATTGATTTCGAGGAGCATCCTCCGCCCATTTCCCGAGAAACTCATGGAGGTGCAACACAACTTGAGCTTGACGAACTCCAACTCGGTACTCTAGAAGCTGTAGTTGCTCCAACTCGGTTTCAACAACCTTCACCTTTTGACAATGACGGATGGAACGTCGTAGATGATGATGACGACATTGATGGCCACCCTTTAGCTCCTGAAGATTTGAAGAAGCTCGTCAAGCCGGCATCTAAGCGTAAGACTCCTACTCTTACTCCTTCTATAATCGGAAGCGGAGCAACAACGTCGTGGTCGTTCTTCGAGAGAATTTTGAGTAATACTTTGCTTAATCCTGCTCCTGCTGGTCCTACAACAACTGTAGCTCCTACACCTCCACGCCAGTCGTCTGTTTCGCCAAGTGCAGACTTAGACGAAGCTCGCAGAAGATACTTGATGAAGAGCAAAATGCTGAACAAGAATGGTCATTACTCTGCAGCCTTCACGCCAAAAGCCACTTCAGGTTCAGCATCATCCAAAAGCAAGAACGCGGTGAGCTGCTATGGTGCGTTTTCCACTTTTGGTAGACTGAGACATCCAGCTCCTGCATTGTCCTCGTCGAGTTGTGTGGGTCTTCCACCTAAGAAGAAAGATCCTCCTTCGACGCCAGAGCAGGCACGCATCCTTGGAGTTGCTGATTTTCTTCGATGACGGCTGACTACGAGCGTGAAAAAGGCATTCTACTTCGTCTTCTCGTCAATAAAAATATCAACAAATTTCAATTTCTTCTGTTCTTTCGCAAATTAGCATGGATTATGATGTCGATCTGACTGTTCTTTATCTGTTTCAACATGAATTCTTTTTTTTAAAAGCCGCTATGAATGTACAACAACTACTGCAGAGACCCACCTTTACCGACACAAGCAACTAATTGCTTGTTCTACTCTTGTGCGTGTTCTGAAAGGGAGCTTTCAGGTGAGGGGTAGTGAGAAGCCCGCATTCAAGTAGTACCTGGACGTGGAACAGGTTATACTTACTGTTTTTGTTACAGATCATTATAGTACTAACTGTTACTAGCAACTACTTCTGTTGAGCTAGAGCTTGAGAGAGCAGTGGTGCCTTGTAACCTCCGCGCGACTACGATTTGACAAGAACAGTATTAAGTTTTCGTACATCACATATAAATTACCTCCATGCATGAGAATCACTCAGTTGAAGATGGTTCATTCTTTTCGTACTGGTCCTGGTGCGGCACTGACTTCAACTTACGCGGTTGCGGATTCCAAGCGCATTTTCGCGACGAAAATATGCAAGCGATTTTTTGCGGATCTTCGCATGGAAGAAACCTCGAAGGCTACACACCCTTCAGCTCACTTCGTCCACACGAGAGCAAAAAATGCATACGGAAGTGAGATATGGCGGCCTGGGGACGGGGGGACAAGCACGCTGAAGAACCGTGACAGTGGTGAGACCCACTCCGTTTCTTCTGGATCAACAAGCTCGAAATTGTCACTCTCACTGGCTGTGAAACCAGATTTGTCAAGCTCTACTACAACAATTGTGCCCCGGGAGCAGCCAGCCAGCACCAGACAAGAAGAGGCTGAGCCTGATGAAGATGGAGGCGAAACAAAGACCCGCCCGCGTGCACCAGATGAAAAATACCTGTCTTGTTCCACGACCAAGAAGAAGAAAAGACCTGCTCCAGTGAAATCACGAGCAGGCATGCTAATTGCTTCTCTTTACAAAGACGCCTCGACAATGGATGAGCTGCATTGGTCGTTCGCGCTGGAGAAGGCTTTGAGAGTGTTACCACAAGCCAACGCCATAGATTAAGGCTCAAGAACTTTCATTGGTCACCATTTAGATTGAAGGCTTTGAGAGTGTTACCACAAGCCAACGCCATAGATTAAGGCTTTGAGAGTGTTACCACAAGCCGCTCAAGAACTTTCATTGGTCACCATTTAGATTGGAGACTTTCTCAACGACTAGAAGATCAGGGACTTCGACGGACAGCTCGTTTACTTTCATTTCATTGGTCATTTAGATTGGAGTCACTGATATCGAAGGCGCGACCCCTTTGGAGAACAGGGGAAAATGTTGAAGGGAAAACAAGTAGAGAGATGTGGGGCCCCTCCCGTTCAGAGTCAGTGACCAATGACTGCTGACCTTTAAATAGAGATATCGCAATTACTGGGGATTCTAGCCAAGCACGGAAAGCGAGACTCTCAAGTCATGTTTCAGGCTTGGGAACGATTTGCGCAAATTGCAAATCAAGGAACCGGAGAGGGGGCGGGAGAAGAAGATGAAATCGATGATAAAGCTCTCCTTAGTGATTGGCAATGGAGTGACGAAGGTGTGGCAAGTCCTCTTTTAGGTAGTCGCGATCAGTCCGGGACATCAAGCGAACAAGAGACGTCGATATCAAGCTTCACATACGCCATCATCCTAGATTCCTTCCGGAAGTTGGACTTGCCCAATGTCCAAGCTTGTAAGCTGGCACAGGAGAGACTACTTGAAAACGAGGACAGGAGCGCACCATCTTCTGAAAAAGCTTCCCATCCAGTTCTAGTCAAAAGTCTGAAAAAGTATGAAGAATTTTTGGAAGCAAAAGGTGTGAACCTTCTGGGTCGTTTCTGATAAGCCCGAACTCCAAGAAGACAGCGCACAGTTGACTTTCGAAAAGAAATCGTAATTTTTGAAGAAAGTGATGCTTTCTAGCATCTACAACCAGAGGTTTATTCCCTTTGCTAGTTGGTAGTTCTATGTAGTGAGAGAGGAAAGAATGAGTTCAGGATGATGAGAGACTCTAATGGAATTAACATTAGTACAAAAGATCCAGAAAAAGATCAAAAATTTACATTTTTCACAGAAGTCGAACTAAGAGAGCAAGTTGGAAAGACAAGGAAGACAACAGATGAAGATAATCGAAAATATGAAATAACACTCAACAAGACTAGATCATCATCATGATCACTCACTGAAAACAATAGATCTATGTACTCCGGATAACTGCAGCAGCAGCTGATGTAGATGCAGTACCACATTCCTTATCCACCCAAAACGCAACAACAGGCAAACGAATTTCGACCTTCGGGTTATTTTTGACAAGATTGTTTTGGCAACCTCTACACAAGCACACTTAAAAAAAGTTGAAATCCTCGATTTATTTTGTGAGAAGTATCAGTACCCTTTGCTCCTTTAAATCAAGTGACAGAAAGGTACGAAATAGTTGGTATAGTACATCAACATAGTAGATCCATGATTTCTAAGAAAGTAGTAGAATAAAGATAAACCTCCAAATTTTCCTGCTCGTTGTAAGTAGCTCCTTTTTGAAAAAGGACCAACGTAGATCATAACTTGGACTATCCTTGTTATTCTTTCGTAGTTCAATATTAAAAAGAGAATACCCCACCTCTGCTCGTCGAAACGAACGAGCCCGATCTAGCACTAGTTCGTACAGAAGAGTCCCGCGAACAACTTGCTTCAAGCCGAAAAGTGTCGCATCGTACCACCCGGTCTGCTGCCACGCGATATTAAACTCCCACAACAAAGAAGAAGTACAGTGTAGCGATTCATTCGTCGGGTTTGCAGACTTCCGCAATAACGAGCATAGGCATTGGAAGCGGAAGAAACCACTTCCAAGTTCTATTTGCGTGGGAGAAGAATTACATCCCTTTCGCTGTTGTAGTTCCGAAACCAACCACATCATCAAGATGGGAAACTCACCACCTAAGATTTCTGTGGAGGAGCAGATGAAACTGCACAAGAGGCAGATTTCAAAGGCGATTCGAGAGCTTGACAGGGAGAAGAATCATCTCGCGTTGCAGGAAAAGAAAACGATAACGGAAATGAAAAAGGTACAACTAAGCACTTGAAAACCTTCTTCTTCTTGCTACTTACTTGTACAGGGCGTCTATCACATCATCTATACTACCAAGCAGTATGTCCGACATATTGTTTTTTGTCTTAAGAAGAAAAAGAGTTTCTTGAATTCTAAGGCCAATGAAAATTTTTTGTACTTCAACCCATCTGACTTCAGGATGACACTGTAATGATTTCATCTGAATCTGAACATCTGAGCTTCTGGCAAACCTTGTCGCAACACTTTTTCCACTCTCATAAACTTAACCCACTGACTAAAGAAGAGTAAAACACAAGGACTAAGCTTAACTTTCCTGAGTCTGCTAAAGTTTACTAAGTTACCTCAAGTAGATCAAAACAGTTTTTGTACTAGCACTATTAACGCCCCAGTGGGCGCAGGTACTACTGCTGGTGGTCGTCTTTAGATTAAGTCCAGCAGCAAGTCTAACTCTATCTCTAGCTCTACCCTGCTCTAATGATCACCATTACTACAGCTCGCCAAGCAGGGTCAAGTCCCCACGGTCAAGATAATGGCGAAAGATCTTGTCAGGGTACGAAAACACCAGAGCAAGTTCCTCACCATGAAAGCGCAGTTGCAAGGTGTGCAAATGCAACTGCAGACGATGAAAATTAAGGCTTCCCCTAATCCATCCCTGTAGACCACATCCCTCAAACATATGCGCCCCAATACAAGGGAGACCCATACTGACGCCCAATACAATTGAAGGATTTCCACAGGGATAAGAAAAAGAGAGAGCTCTAAGAAAAGCACGCAAGCCATGACCAACGCCATGCAGGGAGTGACGAAAGTAATGCTCCAGATGAACCAAGACATGGATGCCACCGCTGTGCAGAAAATCATGAAGGAGTTCATGACGGAAAATGAAAGGGTACTTCACAACGTTTAAGATAGCCTTGTCCGACTTCTACAGTGGGCTCATGCATCTAGATTTCTGTCCTGCACTTAGCCGACTTCTTCTACTCAAGGAAAGAATTAATCCCTATCATCTAATGAAAGCCACTTCAATCTAGACAATTCCATCATCCTTCTCATGTTTTACAGGTGTTGAAGTTCAATTTTGCGCTCGAGTATAAGGACTCGTGGCATTTGGATGATGCTAATTCAAAGCCATTTCTCGGGCGTCACATTACAACAACTACAAACGAAATTATGTATCACTCGAAAATCACTATAATCATTCTTGTTCCTAAATATCTAGTAAGTACAAAATAATATACCACCACAACTACAGCAACAAATGACGGAAGAAGTGCTTGGCGATGCTATAGATGAAGCCTTGGGAGACGACGAGGTGGAAGAAGAAACCGTCGTAAACCAGGTCTTGGAGGAGATCGGGATCGAGGCTGCCAGCGATCTTGGGAAGGTAGGCAATAGTAAATTGCCGATGCCAGCACAACAGCAGGCAACGGGGGCACAGGTAGCCGAAGAAGAAGATGACTTGGAGAAACGCCTGAACGCATTGAAGAGATGATGAGGTTGAGGGAGGAAGTCATCAACTTCGACTCCGAAGAGATTCAAGAACATCACAACATAGATGGACATGATGGATGTCCTCGATGATGTCCCTTTATTTGATCCTTTGTTTTGGCATTGTTTTGAACAGATGATTTCACCGATTATAATCTGCGCATACCCATACAACAACTAAAAGTGATTACGGACGATGAGCATCCCTATTTTTCAGATGTTTGAAATCTGAAAAAACACGATTACGAAAACGCTCTACAAAGTTGGTATCATAAACCAACGCCTTATCAAGCAGCGAGACTGCGCGGCTTTGAGAGTTCTACCATGATGAGGAAAACAAAGAGTTCTAAGCATGCAGAGGAATCACAATTGGAGGAACCATTCATCTTCACAAAAAGAAGTGCTGTTTATTCAGTCTAGTTCCCTCCCAATAGTAGTTTAAGTTTCGGACTGAAAAAGAATGAGAAAGTGAAACTTGTTTGTTTTCTGTTGCAAGCAAATATTATACTTACACGAGGATGAAGATTTATTTATTATACTTCTACGAACAAAAGAACATAAACAACCTACAGGAGGTGGCGAGTACTAGATGTCTTCAACATCATTTGTTTCGCCTTAGAGCTAGCGTAAAGAGAAATGCCTTCTCCCGTTTACGGCACACGAACATCATACGGCGGATCTTCGTCCTCTAGTTACTATTCAGGTCCTTCTTCCTCTACGTCTAGACGAACGACAACCTCATCGCAGGACTCTTCGTCGATGTACAACAACAGCAGTGGATCTAATCAGAGCAATCCGTTCTACAGCGGGGGAGATGGCGGTAGTGGAGATGGTGCACCAGGGGGCGCACCTCAAAACGGTAGCCAATATGGCACCTCTTCGCCACCTACGCAGTATGACTCTGCCGACTTACGCGTCAGAAGAGGCTACAGAGACCAGCAGCCTTTAGCGGACTTCAGTTCGGTGTTTAGAGACCCGGAAGCTGGTGGGACAGCAGATGGCTTTGGACTGGAGAATACTGCAGGAGGACATACCATGTCCCCTGCTAATGGGGCAGCCAGACCAAGCATGACCTCAAAGATGAAGATTATGTTTGCACTGCTAGTAGGCGCCGCAGCAGCGTTGCACGCAGACCTGAATATGGCAGCGCCGCATATGAGCAGACTGGCGGAAGATTTTGGTATCTATAGTATACTGCTAGTGCTAGATGATTACCACGACTTCTACATCAAGCAATAAGGGCGACTTCTCATTATGATGTCAATAAATACTAGAGTAGAATTTTTAGATGATTCAATTTCAGTTTCAAAGCTTCAATATTTTTGCGTTTAGTTGCAGCAGGATTTTTGCGTTTAGCTGACCTTGATGGTCATCTCCTCCTGTGCATTCGGAACATATCCGATCTCCCACTTGAGGTCTAACGGCGCTAGAGAAAGACAAGTTGTTGGGTGGCATGGTGCAGCTTGGGTTTTTCATAGTTGGTGGCGCTTGCTCCCTTTTCGTCGGTCCGCTTGCGGACAAGTCGGACCGTGTCCAACTGCTCTCAGGGCTACTCGTCTTCTCAGGGACGTTGAACTTGTGCATATCGCAGTTTCTCCCAAACTCGAAAGCGGGGTTTTTCTACTTTTAAGGGTACACCTTTAAGTTGCTTTTCTTACCGCTTTTTATGCCTCTCTCCCTTAGGATGAGAAAGGCATAAAAAGCGGGGTAACCCGCAAGCACCAAAATAGCCTACCTCTAATACTTCTTCATTTGCCGCGTCCTGAGCGGTGTCAGCATTGGCGGATGCTTTCCAGTACTCTACTCTTTGTGTGGGGACTTGTTTCCGAGTTCACAACGAAGCTTCGTAGCCGCGAGTATTGGAGCAGGTGCGAATGCGGGAGCGGCGATTGGAAGCATCTTCAGTGGTATCATAGGCACTGCTGGAGCGTGGCGATATCCCTATGGCGTCGCGTTTTTGCTGCAGATAGTAGGAGCGGGAAGCGTAGTGGCACTGCTGAAAGATCCACGGAAGGCGCAGGAGAGGGGACAATGTAAGTAAATTTATGGCAGTTCTATTTCTACAACTTTTGCTTTTCTCAACATGATAATTATGGACGACTCTCCCTGATTGATTTTGATGCCAAATCATGATCATCTCTAATATCTCATCTTCACTCAATGTCAGTCAATCACAAACACAAACCAGCATCAGCCGGCCCAAAGGATTGGGCTGCTGCGTGGGCTGGGGGGAGACAAGCCTATACCGAAATGGAGGCGCAAAAAGGCTATATTAGAATGGAAGACCTCGACTTTTCGAAGTTCCGAGATATTGGACAAATACCCACGAATAAGATTCTTCTTTTGCAAGCAATACCAGGATGCGTGCCTGTCAGCCTTATTCTCACGTTTTTGCCGGATTATCTGAGTACCTCTACCTGCAGTACTTTGGTTGATTATTTTGGTTGATATTTTAATTTTTGATAGGAAGCACCCACGACATGCAGATGCACATCAACATGATTGACTTCTTGATTTTCCAATGTTGAAAAGAGGAAGAGTTTTTAGACGATCGGCATTTTATTTACAATCATGATCACCACTACCTCTACAGTTTCTCAGCATGGCATGTCTGTGCAGTCCACAGTTTTGGTGCAGACGACGTGGGGAGTGGCCTCGCTCGCCTTAACCTTTCTAGGTGGCATGCTAGGACAGCGCATGTACGAAACCAATAAGAATCATTTTTGCCGTTTTTTGGCTGTAGCAGTAGCCGCTGGCGTTTTTCCGTTTCTTATTCTCACCAATCTCTCCGCGTCCCTGATCGCGAACCAAGAAACTGGCAGATGCACGTTCTTGAGTCTAGTGCTCGCTTGTGCAGGCGGTCTTGTCGGCATCGCGGGACCGAACGTTAGAGCAACCTTGATGCATTTAAACCCAAGTAGTGCTCGCGGAACGGTTTTCTCCGCTCTGACTCTGTGTGACGATTTGGGCAAAGGGTTTGGCCCTTTCGTGATCGTGATCCTGATTTCGATATTTGGCCGTCGAATAGCGTTCTCGATCGCCTTCTGCTTCTGGTTCATCGCGTCCTTTATGCTGTACAACCTGAAAACACATCTCCAACGCGACTGCCATAACTCCTCTTTTGGCTTCTCGGCTGGTGGACGAGCTCACCACTCGCGGTACGAGTAAAACGGTCGCGATGGCATGATCATTCGCGATCACATGAGTGAAACTAAAAGATGCTGCTGGTCGGAGTTGGTGGCATACGAGGCGAGCACCTCTTGCATGATTCGAGTGGTCGTTCTAGAGGCCACGTCTTCGTCTACTTCCTGCTCCTCCCTTCTTGTACAACTTCAAACTAGTTAAAGTATTTCTCCCTTGACAGTCACCCGTCGGGCCGAATTAGAAATTCAAAAATTCGGATAGAGCAAATTGTCTGTCTCGTTAAACTTGCCTTTTTGTCCTCCAATAGAAGTAACACACTCACCGTTCTAACGAGCGTGTGTCACAATACCCCGTTATTCACTAAGTCCTATTTCAGCGTAAAAGTAAGCAAGTAGGTACTACAATAACTCCAACGTACTAGTCTGTCATAGTAGTTGTAATGATCGTTCTCTCCAAGAGTCAGTGCCCTCCTGAGTCAATCATTGACATTTTCAACATCTGTGGCGAGCAATCACTTCTTCTAAGCGTGGTTGTCGCCCCATCTCAGAAACTGAAATATTCAACGTCACCCAACAACGTCGCCAAAGCGCATACAGATATGATAAACCTCTACCGATTCGAAGGTCTGCTAGGTCGTTTACGATCGTTGTAATCGTACCATAGTAATAGTTGTCAACACGCAAAAAGAACTTGAAGCTACCATAGTTGTCAAAAACTTGAAGCTACCCTAGTTGTTCGTCCACCAGCTGAAAATCTCAAAGTCGCGCATATGTGGCCATCGGTTGAAGAAGTCACAGTCATTAAAGTCAAAATTATGGCCTATGATCGGTCAAATGAAGTCTGAAATCCAGCATGTGTCATCAGTCCAGAACAAGAATAATGTGGCGCCCCTACTTCAAAACTACCCCCTGCCCCTTACCGATATAGTCTTTGATATGCCCCTGCAGCACCAAACTCGCCAGCCATGTCTATGATCTTCACGGCTCTTCCTGGGCCTTTTTAATTATACGGAATAGTAAGTGCACCTTACTTCTGATGTTCAATTTTGTCAAGCAATGAACGAAGCTGGCAAGTAGAAGATCTTCTAGTTGTTTTCAATCTAAGTAGATGCAGAGTCATCTTCAATTTCAATATTCTTGAAGAATGTAAAACTAAACTACTACAACGAGCTGCACGACCACCACCTTGCTTGAAGTGATTTACTCGTAAACTCAAAATAACCGAGTAAACTCAAAAATAATACTTCGAGGCGTTCTCTTGTTCTAGATTTTCCCCTTAAGCATCCCTTTTTTTCTCTTTTAAGAATCCTGTTTGTAATGATCAATTTGGTTTTGGGAGTGCTCAAGCTTAAAAGCTTGTCGCAGGATTCAGGTTCGGCGACCTGAATATGAATGTGTCGTAGTATGTGTTCTTGCAACATTATGGCAAGCTTCGCTTGGCACCGACTGAACGGCGACCGCCTGTATCCTTGGACGGTGGCAGAACAAGTAAGTACGAGTGGGCTCTTGCATCAGCGCACACGTGCGTCACCTTAAGGGGATAAGTAAGTAAGTATCTAATGCTGTAGCTCTATAATATTGTATAAAGGTGAGTATGAGCACTTGGCTCATACGAAAGACGACCGCAAGCTCAACCGGAGAATCCTATTAAGTCGAGCACGGATACTTCTATAATTGAGCATGGCCTATCTTACCTGTAGCGCGCAATCTCTAACCATTCGGCACCAAGAAGAAGAGAGCACATGGAGCAGGATCTTGCTGCTTTGGGAATGGCTGGGAAGAAAAGGACTGAAGAAGAGGCTGGGCGCTATGATGCAGTGCTCTAATTGATATGACGCCAGGGGTAAGAACAGCAACTCGACATCTCCTGCTTGTGCATCTGCAAGCAAAAACGAAGACCAGTTGATGGATGGGCACATACAGAGGCAAGCGCATAATCATTGCAATACTAGCGAGCTTCTTCCAAGGAGGCCTTCTGATGACGAGGCGCCAGCCTTGTTGGAGAGTCTTCCTTGCGGTTCCTTTTGAGATAAATGAGTCGTGTACTTCGCGGATGAACGATAAGAAACTGAAAAACAGGCTGAAGGTGCTTAAGTACTTGGTCGGAGGTCTGAATATGAACGAGGGTCGGTCTCTCTGCGTGTAGTCAAGGTCGGTGAGGAAGTCCTCAACTCGTTGTCACTTTCGAACTATCGTAGTAAATCGAAAGCCAGTCGGTGCACCGTAATGGGAATTCCGTATCCGTTGTTCGTCGATGTTCGTCCGCCTCTCGGTAACTTGTACTTGACACTTCTCCCATTCCTCCACCTCCATAATGAGCCGCTGCCTTGATTACTTAAGTACTTACTGTTACACTGTTTACATATGAGCTTACATATAATCTATCTTGGCTGTGCCGCTTGTGCTTGTTGATGTTGTTTATGCACCCAAAAAAGTGATAGAAAATCAAAGCGGCTTGCGTTTCTCGTCTTCAACGCACATCAATGATAGGGTCTTGACCTAAGTAAACCAAGTAGAAACATCACAGACCCACGAAGTTACTTACTCTTCACTGGCTAGCAAAAAACAAAAGCTTTGAACCAATTAAGAACACACAATTAAGACATCTAAAATGGGGATACATCTCTACTGGCGTCCCTAATGGCAACACTACCTAGAAAGGCGTGTATCTCGCGTCTTTTGAAATATGGTTCTTTCAGTACAAATATTCGATGATGACAAATGTGGCTCCAAAAGGTTTCTCGTCGACAAATGTCGCAAATAAATGCACTTTCGGATTGTGGCTGGTCTCGGCCAATACACAATCAACAAATAATCCTGGTCTTGAGAGTCTTTGTGGCAAATCGGCCGTGAATCATGTGTGCAAGAAAACAATGCTTGTGAAAGACGGGTCAATTTGCCTCGATATATATAACTATGTGAACATGAGGTCATTTATCTTAAATGACCACTCCGACAATCTTCTTTTCACATAGCGTAGGATCCAAATGTATCTTTTCATTTGTGTGCTCCATCTATTCCGAAAGATATTTAAATGAGTCAAATGTCGATCTTTGAATCATGTTAACTTATCGAACGAATAGGCGAGAGATCAAATGCGATTCCATATGCGGTCAAACGAATGTTACTTAATGAAGCGATCTCGAACCTCCTTGTTCGGTAAGATAACGACTATTTGTATTGCTTTTTTCAGTAGGTCCTTCTTCGATAAAGATCTGGAACTTCTGTTTCAGATCTTGACACTTTTTTTTTGTTTTATTTTATGTTTTGTTTTATGTATTGCTCTTTTGCACCCTTTGGAATGGAACGATCTTTCGCTCTCTCCTGAGCTATCTAGTCTAGCAGATTTGCACTCTCCGATCTCTAGGACGATCTCCTCTAGAATGTGATCTTGGTGTGGTCTGTCGTAGATCTAGATATGTCTCTCGTACGTGCTTGATATGGCCATATCACGCCGTAATATTAATTAGGTTTCGAAATATATGATGAAATCATACCTATTTCGAGTAAAATGAAAGAAAATGAAAGAATTATGATTGTCAGTATGTTGGCAAGCCCCCCCTGTAATACGCGAATTAGTCGTCTCTATCAAGATAGATTAGATTAATCGTGGATTACCTATATTCCGCTGTAGTTCGGCCGGAGCGTATGGGCCTTGAGGAGCGATTCCAAACAATAGTCTGCTAAAGACTATGTTTGGGGAACTACCAGTGAATATATAGTCTCAACGCCTCTCTTTGTCAACATACTTGACCATTAGTTATTTGAACGGACTGTTGGTGATAAATATGGATATGTATACGGAATTGTTAACATGATTCAGTTCGTCCCTGTACCCCCCTGTGTTATAGATATGTTGTTCTTCGAAACCCCCTCAACTTCTTCCGAAACTCAACGCCAGTGTTGTGTCCAGAAGGTCTCTGCATCTTCCAAGAGTGCCTCATGTAGGTATCCCTCCGCCCACCATGAGTGAGTGGAACTCAGACTGGCATGCAATCCCATAACATCCCCGTGAAATGATGCCATAGGAAGGAACCAGCCTGACCAAGTCTCCGGACGTAGGATGAGCACCAGCGGCCTCGTGTATCCTGTGTGCTGGATGAGGGCAACAGGAGTCCAGCGAAACTCAATGGCAGCTCGTCGACACACTCCGAAGTGTCTGTCCCGTACCGTCTCGAAGGCTTGACGTCCCACGAGGGCCATGAGCACGACGTAGCACCAAAACTTGACGAGGACTGGAGAGTGCTCTTGGAACAAGGAGATGTGCCACGACCGATAAGGCGCAGCGCGCACGTCACCGTCGACACCTTGATCATCCTGATGGACTCCAAAGTATAGTATCTCCTCGTTCGGCGGATAGTGTCGCCCCTGATTATTGGGTCCATTCCCCTGTACCCGATTGGCACCTCGATCACAGTCCGAGTCATGCGGGTCCTCCGTAGATCCGATGTAAGCTTGCGCTAGACTCGGGTAAGGTAGGCCGTAATAACTACCCCAAGTGATGACAATACGATTTGTGACAAATGGCTCTGGATTGGTCAGAGCTCGTCTGCGTCCCCACAGATTGCAGCGGAGCAGGCACTCTGACGCCAGATGACGCGGTGCGCAAAAAACCCAAGTAAAAACCTTGTGGAGGAAGAGACTCAGGAGTGTCGCCTCACCGAAGTCGCGAAATGACTCGTGGTACTGGAATCCCCTATCCCATAGTTGTGTGAAGACAAACCAAAAGGCAATGGACAGAAGAGAGAAAAGCTGATGGTCAAAAAGGAGAAACAAGTCCGTAATCGTCAAGAAAATAGAAGGAAAGAAATACAGAATAGGTCGGAATTTCTTTTGAAATACTCCAGCCGGTATCACTAGAGATGCAAAAGAGACTACCCCAATAACCACAGACTGCATATCCGCGTCCCACATCATCTTACTTTCTGGTATGTTATAACCTACTTGAATATTCCGAAGTCTAACAGGAACCTAGAAACAGTTGGGTCGATTTTTTGTTCTCAATCCTGTATGGTAGGTATGTATTTTTTATTGTTTGTTTTGTATATTTTTTTGTATTTAAGTATTTATATTATGGTGATACGCCTACTTCGTGGAATCTTGCGTACGGTCGTGGCGGATGCAACTCCATGTACTACTATGTGATACACTTTTCAGTAGCGCACCAACAAGCAGTAGGAGGTTTACATCGGCCAACCCAGGTCAGAGCGACATAGATTTTCTTTTCGACTATACCATGATTCTTCGGAAATAGCGCATCAAGGTGCAATGGATTTTGGTATTACTTTGTGAAGGTCAAATCAGGCGCAGTACGATTGACAGGTCATTCCATTTCGAAGAATATCAGAAGAACACGATAGAGAAAATTTTGTGTGCGCAGAACTGTCGCCAGAACAGTTCTCTATGAACAAAGGGTCAAAACCATGCTAGCTGCAGCTCCTCATGGAGGTACAGGTAACGTGGGTCTTCTAGAAATGTAGGTACTGTGCTGTTATGAATCACTATACTTAATGTGCCTAAAATTCTAGGATATGTCTGTTTATGCTATAAAGATATATATATACTGTTTTTTATAATTACCCTCTATGAGTCTCAGTATCGTCAACACCCCTTTTCTCGCAATCAATAGAAAGAATCTGGTGGTCGAAATTTCGTCGCGTCGGTCGAAGTCGAAGGCGCAGGCCGGGAACGTGGAAAAAATGCTGTTTCTCATACGGCATTCGGATTCGTCCGGTATCGCCTTTGACGCTCTTCTCAAAGTGTGTCACTGCTGCTTTATTTGCAACAAAGTAGTCAATTGTAAAACCTGTTTTGTCCGGGCAGCGGAAAGTCCAAGTGCTGTCCCCTTGTGTGACGCATGCTGCCGCTTTCCCAAGTAGACTATCTTGAAGGGACTTTGTCTCCCGTTTGCTACAAGACGGCGTCTCGCGATCGTTACGTCTATGCAGACAAACATGACATCGTGACAAAAGTCGATTAAAATCTCCAAAAGCTATGGAGGGAACGGTTGTATCAAACCACTGACCAAGCGCCTTATCAAAGGCTTGAGCAACGTCAAATCGGCGCAGCTCCTCCGAAGAGTTGACACTATAGATGTTGGCGATGCGCGTCGTAGCTCCAAACAAATCGAACTCGAGCACTGCAAACCGGCCTTCACGATCTGCAAAACCCAAGATTCCTCCAGATGTTGGGATGTTGCTGTAGTCCAACTGGTCGCCCCAATAACGATGTCGGAAATCGCGGCGAACAAAGGTTGCAAGGCTGCTGTAGCCGACGCGCGTAGTTGAATTTCGAAAATAGTTGACATACTTCGATCCCAAATGATCTTCGAGTAGCTTCCGAAACTTTGTTTCTGTAGTTGCTGAAAGCTTGGTCTCCTGGATAAAAACGAAATGCGGGGAAGTCTCAAATACCGAGTAGAAATCTTGCAGTCTCTTAGAGTCCTCAAAGGTCGCTGCAAGTCCGTCGATGTTATAGCTGACCGCACTGATCGAATCTGTAGGTGTCGGGAGACTACGATCGACCCCGGTACGGAATGCTGCAAGAGTGCGTGCATACTGACCTTGTGGGAATACTTCGAGCTCCTCAAGCTCCACTACACGTTTCGCCAGCTCTCGTCGGGTCAGGCATTTCGAAAGGTTCATGATGATCGCGCCATGAGACAACTCGACCGGACGGATCATTCTGATGCTTTGCGGGTTACCTAGTTTGTGTGGTGCTCCTGACAAAAGTTGTATCGATGCACTATTTGCGCCTCGATGCGTTACAACAAAAAGTCGTGGGAGCATTCGGCTCTCGAATTTGCCCTTCTTGGCGCGGAGTCGAACCACTATAGACCCCATCTGAATGCGCAAGTC
Organism: Amoebophrya sp. A25; assembly: GCA_905178165.1. Taxonomy (NCBI): domain Eukaryota; class Dinophyceae; order Syndiniales; family Amoebophryaceae; genus Amoebophrya; species Amoebophrya sp. A25. The sequence goes on along the minus strand of CAJINU010000028.1, from coordinate 13,859 downwards.
ATCCTTTGCCGCCTCTCGACGGAGTCCTTTATGATGGTTTCGGAGTCGGTTTGCATAATAAATCGAATCGACTTGTCTTCGTCGTCGAACTGCTAGCGAGACCTCGTCTGCAAGCGTTTGTGACGGTGACGACTCAAAAACCTCTTCCTTGGTAGTGATGAAGTTGGAACCTGTATGTCGCTCAAGAGTCGACGCTCCATCAAGAGAAGGCAATGGGCTGCGAGCAAGTGCTAGAGAAGCGCGATGAACAAACTCGTGCCAATTAATAGGAAGCAGTGCATCTTCCTCCTCCTGAGGGTCGTCAAGGTCTTTACCTTTCTTCTTTGAACGCGCAGTGAGCGAAAAATCCGCAAACAGATCATCCTCAACTGCGTCGACAAACTCGTCCTCCTGGACTCCAAGCTCCATTTCTGCTTCGGATTCCTGTAAAGGAATGTCGTCCTGATGATCCTTTTCTGAGTTGTTAACTACATCGTCTGGGAGGAGCGTCTTGTCTTCTGGAATAGAGTCGGGCTCAATCCGCTGAGTGCCGACAAGTGCTTTAAATCCCTTAGGCAACTTCTTGACTTGAAGGTGTCCTGAATCTGGATCTCGTTTGAGATGAACCTTGAATTCCGACTGGAGATGAAAAATCCGGATCAGAAAGTTCAAAAGAGCATGCGGATGCTCTACAATCCAACTCCCGGATGCAAGGTAGTGTGGCGAATGCCACGTGCCGACCGTGTGACTGGGGGCAACCTTTGAAACCAGCGAGTTCAAGGTGTCGAGAAATCTCCTCAAAAAGTGAGATCCGTTATCGCACCTGATAAACGAATAAAGTTGGAACGTTGAAAGCATGATGTTGAATGTTTCCCGTGCTGCTGTATCTGCAGTTGAGTCTCGGGTCGGTACTGCCCAAGTGAGGTTGCTTCGGCCATCTGTGGCCGTGAAGATAGAGGTATACTCTGACCCTCGAACCGCACCAAAGCTTCTCGATCCAAGATTAGTGATGAAGTCGACAAACAGAACCGTACCCCGGTGTTTATACATCTCCAAACGAGGCTGCATCTGGATGTCGTAGTGAAATGCGGCCGGTGATATCGAGCAGGTAAGACACGCTTCGACCACTCGTGCACAAAGGGTGGAAAGATCTGTAGTAAAGAATCCCCTGCGCATTACTAAGCAGTGCAAAACACCGCGGCTGGAGTGTGCGTCATCGTGGATGTGTGTAACTACTGCTACCGCAATCGATGTGTGGGTGTACTCTTTACCCTCATACTCCAGCGGCTCTGCCTCAAGGAGAGTGGTAAGGAGGAATTTGTATTCACCTGCCACTCGCTGTTGGAGTGCTCCTGCGTAAATGCGATAGCGATTTGATTCTTCAAGGAAGGCCATCGCTTTTCGTTTCGAAACCGACTTTCCCTTTTTCTGGCAAGCACTAACTACATGTGCAATTGCTGCGTCAGAAGAGTCCGGGTGTCGGGTCTGCGCTTCAAGTGCTGCAAACCGCGCAAAGAACTGAGACTTCTGCGTTTCTGCAAGTCGAGCAAGGAAGTTGCTTGGTATCGAAAGGAAATCAACTGGTTTTCGGCAGAAAATCAAATAGATTGTTTCTTTTGTTCGTGTTTCTAGAAAGTCATCACCCACTATCTGGAAAAAGTGAGGTCCTCCATGTCGCCGGATACGGTATTTCCGCTTACGGGGGAGCTCCTTAAAGTCGGGCCCAACTACAGGGGGTCCGTCGAACGGGTCGTCATCCGTAGGTGTATGGCTCTGATCGGCGTCACCTGCATCTTCGAAGTCCTCTTGTAGCAGACTTCCATCTAGTGGTGTATAGCTCAAATCTCCTTCCGCTACAGGTGTCCGCTTGTCCTTGGCAGAGATGAAATAGAACCTACAGGCGCCCTCACACTTGTAGGACTCAGTATCTCCGGTGCCAATAAGTGAGTGGATCGTGGTCCACGAATATCCAAGATCTCCCGGATGAAATGCTTTATCGAACTTCTCTGCTATCTCGAAGAAAGAGCCCTCCACGTTGGAGTCGTCGTGAAAAACGTGGTCCCCGTCTGGTAAGGTGTCAAGCTTCTCAAACAGCAGTTTGGAGTCTATCTCAATCCCACCTGGGAGTAGCATGTCTGGGATGTCGCAGGGAGGTCCCGGTGGCGGCCCCACCTCAGGAACATCTACTGCAAGACTGCTTCCACATCTGAACTGTATGTATGTATCACATTCATATAGTCGAACCGCTGCTGGACAGAGCGGGTTCTGAGGGTCATGTAACTTTGCCTTCTTCGGCAAATAGGATGACCACGAATGCCAGACATCTGCCTTGCGCATCGTCTCTCGGCTCGGAAGCGCTTTGAACTCGCGCCATGAGTGCTCCTTAGGGTGTCCAAGGGAGTGTCCAAACATCTTGAGGACAATCTCGTAGGCGCGATCCGCTGGGCATGGCCAGTCATCCCTAAAACGCAACCACCTTGAGCCTGAAGGAGGCAAAAGGGAAGTGTCTGGAACTGTGATAACCAAGTTATCACCACGCTCGTCTGTCTTTCTTCTAACATGTAGTGAGAATCGTACACAAGGTAGTCGAATCTTGGTCACTGTATTAGGAGTTGGTGCAGCTGGGAGTAGCTTCTCCTCCTTCTCCGCGCTGTCCTCATCAGCTATTTCGTCCTCTTCTATTTGCGAGTTTGATGAGAAGACTGCAGGCGCGGTCGAGATCACAGGCTTTTCTGGTGGCCTAGAACAGATGAAACATTGTGAGAAGGCTTCGTCTGCGTCACTCCACACCTGGATGCACTCGCGATAGCTGTCCCAATCGCCTCCTGCGAGGGTGCAACCAATTCGGGCGGGAAAAACCGCAATCATCTCCTTATCATCTGTCCTTCTGTGCGCCTTCACTAGATCGCTGAGTCTCGTCAAGGAGGTCCTAAAGTGCTGGAGGCGGCGAAGTGAGTCGTCAAACCCTTGCACCGCTTTGCCAGGATAATGCTGTCCGGCAAGTCCAGCGACTCCAAACTTCTCGTCCTCAGGCTCCCATCTCAAATAGCAATTCCCTAATATTCTTTTCGAACCGTCGCTATAGATGTTTGCCCAAGGGAACAGGTCGAAAATCGTTTTCGCAATGCCCTTCGCGGATTGCGTAACACAATTGATCTGATGTACTAGAACGACTCGAACCGATTTGCGCTCAAGAAGGCTTCTCAGGTGGCTCAAAACGCAAATCTCCAAGTCAGTGATTCGGGTCTGCGGAACCGCATCAAGAGTCTGCGTCGAGTTGTCTTCTAGGCAGATGACTCCTTGTTGCTGCGGTGTATCTGTGTTGGTCGTAACAACCTCAAACCCTGTAAGCAGCTCAGACCAAACTTCGGAGCATATGTTAATCGGCCATGATACTGGAAGCAATGCGCGATTCAACGCGGCAGCGTCGACAACCAATCGCCCTAACAAAGATCCCTTTCTCTTCGCCAGGAAAATGGAGCTGAGAAACGACGGCGCGCCAATCTGCGCTGCAATCGTATGGTAAGGTGCCAGGAAACCTTCGGCACAGCCTTCTCGTAATAGAAACAAGATGATTGTGTCTAGTACTCCGGGAAGTGTAAACTTGCGGGCCACGCCGAAAGGGCTCCTCGTGTCCAACGGGTGGTAGACTTTACACAACTGGACTGTAGGAAAAGGCCGTCCAGGGCCCCAAACTTGGTCTCGGAATATCAGCACAATTTTGATAAACATCATGCGCAGCAGGAAAGGAAGCAGAGTCAGATTCTTAGAGAGCGTCTTGAAAATGGTCTCCTCCCACTGGGCCGTGTCAATCGTGTCAGACATACTCTTTTCTCGTGCTGCAATTTCCTGCTTAATCTGCTCCTCAGTTGCATCTCCTGAGATCGCATTTCTGTATGTCTTGTACCTCAAATACTGTGATTTGTCGGTGTCATCTTGTGTTGTTTCTGGTGCGTCCTGCGCCATCCCATCTATCTGCGTCATGCGAACACGAACATGTTTAAGCTGATCTCCCGTAACTGCGTCTCTCAAAACGAGCATAGGACGGAGGACTCGGCTACTTTTGTCGACAAGCGTGCAGCTAAACTGGACTCCCCTCGCTAGATCCGATAGCGGAAGCACCAGCGGAGCCCCGGGTACTGAAACCATAGAGGTGAAACTGACGTCGACAGAAATATAGTAGGACTTATCATTTCGTGCGCGATGGAAGACAGAGTACGGGTCTACCTGAATTTCATGGAGACTCGGGATTCCTGGCGCGAGACTCGATTTCTCGATAACCCAGGACAAACCATCTGCTTGTAATAATGGTTGTTCGAGTGAGAGGAACATGAGAGTCTCTTCAAGAGTGGGGACTACGACGACAGTCCGCAGCGGTTTGCCGACCGGACGTACTCGGGAGAACAAGTTCTTGACAATGTCCCGCCACTCCTCAAACGTTGACTCCGGTAACTCAACACCCTCCGTGTCTTCGATGTGTCTACTACCAATATCTTCTAGGTTTGAAGATGCGCCAATCCGATGAACCCGATACACAACTCGAGATGAAAGGGCGGTATGGATTTCGCTTGCCATTGCCGAAACAGACCGCTGAGAACGCACGTCCAGTGATTCCGTGAGTAGTTCTCGGACACCGAGTGACGAGCAGTCGTAAAACAGTGCTATCGGAGCAGCCAGCGGAATGCGTGGGAGAATTTCTCGGACAAAATAACGCAACCCGAGAAGTTCCATTCGTCCTGAGCTGTTAGCGTTCCTCGCCTGGTCCTCTGCACCAAACTTCCAATGTGAGGCGAAAACAATTCGGTGCTTCTGCAATTGTTTCTGGACTGCAAAAACAGAACATCCTTCTCTGGATGAGTCAATGCCGAATCGTAGGAGTCCTCCTGTCTCTTTCCAGCGGATGGCTGAGTCTACATCCAACTCACAAAGCTCGACTGCTCGTATCAGATCTGAATGCGCCTGTTTGAACAGCTCTTGTGCTCGCGAGTCAGATGCGAGTTCCTTGATGGGCCTCTTGTTAGTCATGAAGTCAGTAAAGAAGTCCAGGATCTTGGGCCACTCGCGGATAGAACATTACATGTAGTTGACGGTGCACACCCAACTCTTGAGCGTTTTAAGCGTCGTAGGCATCTTCATCCTAGCCAGAGAGGCAACCTTCTGCGGGTCTGGTCTCCTGCAGCGTTGCTCGTAATCCAACTCCCACCCGAGTATGTAAACTCTGATGGCGAGAGAGATCTTCTTGAGTGAAAAATTAAATCCGGACGCACAACAGCGTGCTAGAAATTGTATGAGCCGGAAAAGAAGTTGGAGCGCGTTATCTGCTCTGTAGTTACAATCGTCCATGTATGGTACACTGTAGCGTCGTCCAACTGGAAGGCTCTCCTGTAGTGAATTGATTACGCCCTGCATCTCGTCTGAAGGTGGATCAACATACAAGGAGTCGTCAAAAAGATCATCCGATCCATTAGTGCGGCAAGGCGGCAAATAGGTGCTCTTGCCTATTTCGTGTCCGTATTGGCCAACGAGCGCGTCATATCCCATTGACCCTGTTGCAATTGCTGCTAGTACTTTTGAATCAAATCCAGGATCCTGCAGGTTGAAGAAAACCAATGAGACCCAAAGACAATAGACTGCTGGTGCGAAAACAAGCCCTAAGAACATCCGCAGCGGCACGAAAACGTTAGTACCATACCCAAGTGCGGTAACCTTCTGCATCTTGGGGTGAAGTAGGAACTGGAGAAATCCTTTTGCATGATCTAATCCAACAAAGCATCCGACCTTGGCGGATCGTAGCCACTCAAAGGTGCACCCCTCCACCGCTGCAATACGGAGGATAGGAGTCACCACCTTGTAAAGAAGCTGAACTACTAGAATAAGGAATTGCCAGGCTCCACAGGCTACTGAGAACTTTGGGACAAACTCGTTCCGAAGTTCATCAGTATCAGATCCGTTCTTGACGTGTTCCTCCACTGTTTTCTTGACGTGCTCTGGGACATCCTTGTCTGCGTCTTCTACCGAGCATGAACGCAAGGCACCTAAAGTTCCTGAGGTCGGATCTGGGTCGTCAGTACTAAGTTCAGAAAATCTGCCGTACCTTGACATTTCTAAGATCTGACTGTCCAGTCGGCAAAACACTGGCAGCGGCTCATCTGGCTGAAGATACTGCGGTTGCTGCGTGTCTTCCAGGTTGTCCTCGGTGCAAGAAGAGATCTCGCGTGTTTCGCAAAGACCACAACCTTCCGGTGGGAAGTGGACTCGTCGAGTATTCTGGAAGACCGGGTTGTCGATCCAGTGCGGGAGTCGTTGCACATAGAGGGGCGCAATCTGCTTTGTTAAAGGGTTCTGCAATCTGCTGAGCAAAATACACCCGAGCTTGTCACAAATGCCGCCAACCGGGTTCGTGTCGTTTAAACAATACCCTATTCGCGCCATGTCGTTTACTCCTAAAACAATTCGATCGCGCTCGTACAACCACGGCACTAGCATCAGCACAAATGTGCCTGGTACTGTCGCGTCGCCAAGATCCGCCATGTTTTCCGGTTCTTTTAACCATGAAAATCTTGATCCATTAACAGCGTCCTCGATTGTTGCTGATGCTTTAACATACCGAAATCGTGATGGCAAAACGCTACACGGGGCTGAAAGCCCTTCTGAAAGAGAAATGTAGTTCTCCTCGGAGTCATACCCTGCAAAGGCAAGAGATTCTTCACAATACTCGAGCACTCCTTGCTGGACACCTGCAGATGGCGAGCCAAAGGCAGTATACTCGACCTTGCTCATGTCGCGTTGGATCTTCACTCCAAGGTGGTCAAAATAATCCCGGTTTCCCAAAGAATTGCCGTATAAGTGCCTGGAAACGGCACATCCAGAGTCTGGCAAAATGCTGACGACGGAATACTCAGGGCATTCTCCATCTCGTGGCAATACTACTGCTGCTGCAATTCGGTTTGTCAATGGTTCTGGGGCAATGCGCTTGCCTCCAGGTCCAATTTGGCTGAGCTCCGGCGAGGCATTCAGAGAACCTCGGAATCTTGGTCCATCACTGGTGTAAAGTCCCGTAACATCAGCAGGACTGCAGCGCAGCCCAAACTTCTCCGTAAAATGGGACTCAACGTTACGGTAGTGACGTCGGCGTTCTGCCTGGATATGAGCACATCGTAGTTGTGCCACCTTGTGCGCTACCACGTCATCTTCATCTTCGGCTGTAGTAGGTCCAACTTCCACGCAGATCTCAGCTTGAACAGCTATTCTTACCCATTCGTCCAAAACTTGTTTTTTCTGGAAGGCGAACAGCGTGTTGCTACTGTGTGGGTGGAAAAATTCCACTATCTCCTGGGTGTCGTTGAATCGAAACGAGACAATAACTATGTTACCGCGGATCTGTTGTCCAGAATCTTCTTCCACAATCTCCTCAAAGGGAGGGTTCCTCTTCAGAAATTTTAGCATGCCCTTCGTAGACAGGTTAATCTTCCAAAGGCTCTCGGAGTCGCCCGACTGTGTGACGGGGTCTACATGTACCAAGCAGGAATCCGCTGATGTAGATCTGCTCGACGAGAAAGGGGTAGCAACATTTGGCAAAGTTCCAGTGAACGTGTCTCGGACTACTTTGCGGCCTACACCCGACACAGAATCGTCGTCATCGGTTGTGTACATGTCTTCCGGGTCGTCACCGGCAGCTCTTGAGGCGGCTTGTTGATAACGGCCTGTGTCAAACATTCGGGCCCTCCTATCCGATGGGACTCCACTCGGAGGGGCCTCTCTTTCGTTCGTGTTCCCTCGCCGTTTCCGCAAGCAGCGCTTCTTACAAGGGCAGCGAGAGAAGAAGTTGGCGAAGGAAAATGATTAATCTGTCGTGATCGAAGGGTCGGACTCGTGGCGCCTCCTAAGAGCATCAACATGCTCTTGGGATACCCCTAAACGCCGGTAGATACATCCCGACGCCATAGGTGGCGGGGTGGAAAATTTCTGCGAGGAGATGCTAGAAGGAGATGATGGCCTTGTCGGGATCGAAAGGTCGGGTCCGCGGCTCCTCCTAAGGGCATCAACATGCTCTTGGGATACCTCTAAACGTCGATATCTGTGTCCCGACGGCATAGGTGGCGGAATCAGAAACTCATGCTGAGACCGTGGTGTTGGTGGTGAAACCGTAGGAGAGCGTGGTGCCGCAGGAGCCTCAAACGCTCTCTGAAACGACCGGGATCTTTCGGTTAAAGTCCCGTCTGTCACGCGTCCGAACGGTGTCGCTACAACAGGTTCTTGTTTGCTCTTCCGCTGCGTCGGGTCCTGACGCGGTGGTTTAGTCTCGGACTGCTGTTTCGAGACTCGAACTCTCGGATCTCGTGTCAAACTGCTATCCCATCCTCTGAGATGTCGCACTGTCTGAAGCATTTTATGTTTTAGATCCCTGACTTTGGAACGCGCCATCCGGGGCTTGTACTGGTTTACGACGTGGTCCATAAGTCGTGCCTCGCGCAACGCTTGCGAGACCCTTTCGTTCTCAACAAAAGTCTTATCAAACGACCACTCTTTCTCAGTAAAAGCCTGCATCGCCTTCTTGAAAAGGTAACCCAGCTGATTCTTATCCACCGAGTTGAAACAAGTGCCATTAGGCATCTTGGCGCCATTCTCAGTTCTCCATTTCGCAATCAGATCAGCACAGATCCAAACTTGATCCGACACTCCCTCGCGCCGTATCCTGATGCTGCCATGTTTCGTACCACAAGTCGGACAATCCACGTTCTGCGGTGTAGTAGTGTGCGCAAAACAGTGGGCAGCTGTAATAAGATGGAATATAACACAGTCAAGTCGAGAGTGGTTTCCTCCACACTTCTTACTGTTCTTTCCCGATCCTTTTCCTTTTCCTTTTGTCTGATTTGGTTCTGTGGACCTCCAAAGTAGGTCTGCGACGTCGAGTTTATTTCGGGTGTCCGCACCTGAAAGGGCTGGTCCTTCTAAAGTGCCACCTCGCTGGTACTCGTTGCTGTAGTCATCCTGATCGCCCTGTTCATCGTTGAGTCGGCGATTCTGGTGGTTCTTGGGTTGTCGTTCCCTATAGAATCTATCCGGATCTATCGATTGGCCCTCAAACGCGTCCCTGATGACGAATTCAAGGACTTCTGAAAGTCGTCGGTCCGCCTCAATATCAAAGGTGCGTCCGTTTATGGCTGCGTCTTGTTTCATGGTCTTATACATGTTCTCCATGAACATGCCCTGCTGTTGAAGCGGTCTAAGAATTGCATGAAAGACTTTACTATCGTTGCGGCTGCTCGGATCTGAATTCGGGTAGTAGAGACGGTTCAACTCGGAGATGTACCCCTTCTGTTGTTGTGCCCACTGGAGGCGATTGGCCCTCGAATTCTCAAACCTCTGTCCAATCGGCAAACTCCTCTGCGACTGTACTTCTCGGATGACACCTCGATATGTAAGTCTCCAACCCTTTTCTAGTTCCGTGAACAGTGCAAACGCCTTGTTTAAGTCACCGGACACCGCATTCGCAATGTCCCACGCGTCTCTTCCTACTTTCGACTCGATCTTGACGGCCTCGAAAGCAGTTTGTGTGAAGTCGAAGTCTCTGAGGAATTTCCACAGTGATTCTCGCTCGTTCATCATCTCTACCTGAGACATGCCTGCCTCACAGGTTATGGAGGGTGCCTGTCGCTCCAGCGGCTTGGCACCAGACCCTCCAAGAGTGGCGGCTCCGTTAAGGCGGCGATCAATGGCTTGAAAAGTTCCGCCCGACCCAGAAACAAGTGATGAAATATGCTTACTGACCATGTTCTGGATAGTCAGTTCCAGTGGGAAAAGAGCTGAGAGATTGTCGTCATCGACCTCTTCCACTACTACAGGTGGTGCCGAAGGCATGTTTCTGCGATAAGGCATCATCTTCTTGGAATTGCCCGCTGAAGGTGTGGGCACTCCGGCAGACACATCGCCCTTCGGCTGGTATGTCTCTGTAAAGGTCAGAAAGTTCTGGAACACAAGATATGCTTCGGACTTCTCGGTCTCCTTAGCGTCGATCTTGCCAATCTCCCCTAGGAACTTCTGCTCCAAACTATGCCTAGTAGAAATAGGCCTCGGTGCTGGTAGGGGCGGTGTAACGGACCCACCAACTCCGATGTCAGACCGCTCTAACTCGGGTCTGGACTGATTGACCGATGGATGAGTGCTCGCTGACGGTCCACTCGGTCTCTCTACAAATATTGAATGTCCTGCTAGTTGCTGTTCAGTCGGCCTAGGCTCCAGGAGAGCGGAATGCGCACTAGCGGCTGTCGAGTGTCCGTGAATTCCTGAAGCCGAGGGTCGCGCCGGCTGATAAATTGCAGACGACGGAATACCTGTGTCTCCATGACCTGTTCCTATGCTCGGGACCCCGCCAGGTGGGAGTGCCGGCGCATATATCAGGCTCATAGACGGCGAATCAGGAACCAATCCTGGAGGATAGTGCGATGGTAAACTCGTAGTGCCGAAATGCGGGGTTTGTGAAACCGCTTTAGCCGTCGGTGCTTTCTGTGGAGCTCGACCTTGTACAGATGGTGCTGCTGGGCCGCTCCGACCGTCTGGCAGGGCAAAATCACTACGTAGTGCGGCGAATGAGCCGCCTGTAACTGGCATGAGAGACGCCGTTGTATGTCCAGGAATAGGCAGTCGGCCACAAGATTTCCGAGGTCTGACAACACGCCATCCAAGTTCATCAGGTTTGTTAGGATCGTGTCGGGTCTTAAATATACATGATGGCGCGACCGTAGGAGACAAGTACCTCAACCCGCTTCTGGGTGACACTGGCGCATTGCCCTTATAGCCAACAGAGACATGATCAACGCAGATCGAACTGCTATTACTACACCAGTGGTCCTCCACTCCTTGTTGTTTAAGCAGGTCCCAGGCAGTTGTCCAAAGCCGGAGAGACCTTTCAGAAGGGAACTCCAAATGATGTTTCATCCTCTCACTACGAGTAGCGCGTCCTGCGGAGAACGCAGCTCCAAGCAAGACTCCATACAGGCATGTCAAGTAGGACGTCGAAGCAACCCCGAACTTCGTTTTCAAAATAGCGGTAGTACGGGTCAAACACTGTTTCAGGAGTTCTCTGTTATCTTGTTGTACGTTATTCTGAGGATAGAGAAAATCAACCCGAGGTAGTGAATAGTTGTCACCAGACCTCCCGAGCTGCGTTTCTGCTGTTATCCATACTGGGAACCCAGAGTTAACCGCGTCTGAAAACAGCTCATCGCAGTCTCTTGCTGCAAAGGCATCTACTCTTCCTGAACCTTCAACTAGTACCGGTTCCAATTGAGCTTGATGTTCTAAAGAGTCATGTCGGATGCTTCGTTCTGAGTGAAGGTCCTCGAGAGGTGTGAAAAGGCGATCGGGGTCGTCCCGGCCGTCCGCACTTGGATATACTTCTGCACTCAAGCTCGCCGGCCCGTAGGTGTTGGGATGATGGACTCGAGTCGTCCTTGAATTTTGATCAGACCTTTGGTTCTGTAATGTTGATTCCGGCGGGTCAGGAAGGTCTTCAAACTCGTCGACCGGCTCCACTTGGTGATCTTGGCATGGGCCCACGGCTGGTTCACTTTCGACATTTCGGGGTGGTCTTCCGCCCGCATGTCTGGAATCCGGATTATCACTCCGAGCAATCGAGTCGCCCTTCTCTCCATGGTGACAACCAACGCGTGCTCGAGAGGCAGAACCACCACTCCGTACAGAAAATTGTGGGGTAGGGTCTGCTGCAGATCTCTCCGGCGCTACAGGTAGGCTTTGGGTTCCAGTAGAGGACCGAGTCTCAAGTCGCGCAAGCGCATCGTCGAGGATGCCTTGTCTGCGAAGGAATTCCGCCATTTGGTCCGAATGTTTCTTTGCAAACTCAGCACGGATCTCTCTTCGAGCCTCTTCGAGAAGAATCGCCTTCCAATCCTCCATTTGTAGTTCTGGCATTTGCGTCCGATCTATACTTTCCTGATGTTGTCTGTATCTTCGGCCTCCGTCTGCCTCCACTACATAGTAACCTGCATCACGGCTTGTCGCGCTGCCGGAAAACCTAGGGCGAGAAGCTTTGGGTGCGAGTCTTCGATCTCTAACGTCAAAAACAGGCGCCTTCACCGGTTCCAGACCCGCAGGCCGCTGTCCGGAGCAAACATCACCTGTGGAAGCAGAAGATGCTGGATACACCATGTCTGAATCTGGAGGAGCGCTTGGTCGCACCTCCGGTTCCTGCGAAGTTAGCACTTCAATGTCCGTAAGATCGTCACTATCACCAAACAAGCGCTGTCCGACCAAAATATCTCCATGGTCCGTTTGATGTCCGGGTGGAGGTAGGTTTGTCGAAGTGCGCAAAGCAGGAGTAAGAACCGGAGATTCATCATCCCGTTCGCTGATAGGAGAAAGATTCGAAACAGGAAGCTGCGGGACAAGCGAAGGCGGAGCTGCAGAGGGAAGATCAGTCTCGAGAGCGCCACGCGTATTCGGAGACTGGAAAACACCACTATCTTGTAAGCCGGAAGGGTCATCAAAGATGCCCAGCCCTTCAAGGTCAATCGGACTTTCATCCACTCGGGCCCCCTGTAAGGTCAGGCTCGGGGTGAATGGGTTCAGCATCGGCTGGCCCGATGCTGTCATCTCGTGAGTGGACATTTTTTCTTAGGTCTGTCTATAGGTTCTAATATAACGTAAAGTAGATATACTAGAGGCAATAAAATAAGGATGCAATTATTAATATAAATGCATCCCTGGCGTGGTAGATAGTGTTCTTAAGCAGAAACTATAAACCGGCAAATAAATCAGAAATAAACCAGATTGATATATATAATCAACAAAGGGTGCAATCCTTTATGTTGTGCCTCGAGATATCCGCTTGCCCGCCAAGACGCCCGGTTAAACCTCTATTACACCAGAATGCACAGGTATGTATTACACGGTCTACGGGGTGAACTGGCTAGGATCACAACCAACGTAAGTTATGTAATACAACGGTAAGTTCTAGGGTTTCTATAATGTAAGCACCACTATGCCAACGTTACTATAACTACATTAATACCCAAATTATGGCACTAGTTGCCAGTATTTTTCTCCACCACTTGAACCAATTAAGAACACACAATTAAGACATCTAAAATGGGGATACATCTCTACTGGCGTCCCTAATGGCAACACTACCTAGAAAGGCGTGTAACTCGCGTCTTTTGAAATATGGTTCTTTCAGTACAAATATTCGATGATGACAAATGTGGCTCCAAAAGGTTTCTCGTCGACAAATGTCGCAAATAAATGCACTTTCGGATTGTGGCTGGTCTCGGCCAATACACAATCAACAAATAATCCTGGTCTTGAGAGTCTTTGTGGCAAATCGGCCGTGAATCATGTGTGCAAGAAAACAATGCTTGTGAAAGACGGGTCAATTTGCCTCGATATATATAACTATGTGAACATGAGGTCATTTATCTTAAATGACCACTCCGACAATCTTCTTTTCACATAGCGTAGGATCCAAATGTATCTTTTCATTTGTGTGCTCCATCTATTCCGAAAGATATTTAAATGAGTCAAATGTCGATCTTTGAATCATGTTAACTTATCGAACGAATAGGCGAGAGATCAAATGCGATTCCATATGCGGTCAAACGAATGTTACTTAATGAAGCGATCTCGAACCTCCTTGTTCGGTAAGATAACGACTATTTGTATTGCTTTTTTCAGTAGGTCCTTCTTCGATAAAGATCTGGAACTTCTGTTTCAGATCTTGACACTTTTTTTTTGTTTTATTTTATGTTTTGTTTTATGTATTGCTCTTTTGCACCCTTTGGAATGGAACGATCTTTCGCTCTCTCCTGAGCTATCTAGTCTAGCAGATTTGCACTCTCCGATCTCTAGGACGATCTCCTCTAGAA